>JAANSN010000096.1:0-95833 GCA_036850665.1 Dicranocentrus wangi | reverse complement strand
CCTCCAAGATGAACTTGTTTCTAGCACTAGTTTTGCTTGGAGGTGTTCCCTCCCGCCTCACCCAAGACGTTGAGAAAGTCACAATGGAGGATGCAGAGGGTGAGGAGGGGCAATCTTTAATGAAACGCTGGTGCTACCAGTATCCCAACTGTGGGGAGCTCAAGTGGGGCGGACTGTGTGCCAGAGGTCAACTACAATCTCCCATCGATCTTCCCCCAACTCCCACCGAGCCCACCTGTACCATCGCAGATTTTCCACATGGCGCCTACACCTCCAAGCTCTTTATGATGGAGTCAAATGGACGGACGGTGGGCATCAAGTTGCTCGACTATAAACCCAACTTTTATTGGAAGGACGTGAAGGCGCTGTTCACCCTCCACAGCATCCATTTCCACTGGGGTCCTAACGACACCCTGGGATCAGAGCATTCCATCAACTCCACAAAGTTTCCGCTGGAAATGCAGATGGTTCATTACAACGACAAGTTTCCCTCCATCGGAGACGCCCTCCTGTCAGGGGAAAAGGGGGCTTTGGCCATAATATCGGTAATGTTTAACATTAGCGACAAAATCAAAACCAGTTTGATTCTCCAACCGATTCTGCGATACCTTCCGGGGGTGCACTACCCCAACGCCGTGGTCACTGTCAAGGAAAAACTGGAGCTCAAAAAGTTTCTGAGGGGGGACCTGGTCTGGACTTACAGGGGATCCCTGACAAGTCCCAGTTGTGACGAGCAAGTGGAGTGGATTGTGTGGAGGGAGGTGTTAAAGTTGTCGCCATCCGATATGCAAGTTTTTCGAGGCGTCCGGGACACCCAAGGAAATCCACTCCTTGTGAATTTCAGGTACAAAAATATGAACCCAAACAATAATGAAAAATATTGATAAACATAATATGTATTATAATGTCATTGTTTGGCAGATCAACCCAACCAACCAACAACAGGACGGTGGAATTGTGCCAAGTGAAATTTGGAAAGAACAAAAAGACTAATTAGGTCATACAACTCTATTCATTTCCACTGTATCATTATTTATTAGCAATTATAGCAACTACCTTTGCACTTTCGATTGAAATTATTCCAATTCCAAATAAAATCCCTGAAAAATGATTTATTCAAAAATCACGGCTTTCCTCCTAATTTTATTTGCCACCCTCATCCTCTCCCCCATTTCCACTGACGGGGATGGACTCTTCAAGTACAAAAGTTCGAACGACGGGAACACGGATTGGTGCTACAAGAAGCCCGCCTGTGGGGAGTCCGCGTGGCCGGAAAAGTGTCAAGCTGGCAAGGAGCAGTCACCCATCGACATTCCCTCCTTGGAATCTATGGATTATGACTCCTTCATTGAACACTTTCCCAAAGAGTTGTATACCGTTAAAGGGTTCACCATGGTCAACAATGGGTACACCATCGAAGTAATCCCGTCCTCCGTCCAGATGCCCACCTTCAACTGGGCCGCCCAAGGGGGTCACTACAAATTCAACAGTATGAACTTCCACTGGGGAAGCACGGACACCACCGGCTCGGAGCATACCGTAGGAGGACAAAGCTACGCCATGGAGCTCCACCTGGTTCACTACCGCTCTGAATTTGAAAGTATGGACGATGCCCTCCAGTCGTCGACGCGGAATGCGATTGCCGTGCTCACCATATTCTTCCAGGTGTCGGATGGCATCTCCAAGTCTCTGTTGAAGCCCATAGTCCAAAAACTGAAGGAGATGAGAGAGGTCGGGTCTCAGGTGTTCAGCAAGGATACCATTGACGGACACAAACTTTTCCAGGGCTCGTTGGCATACTCATATTACGGCTCCCTATCCATCCCGCCATGCTCCGAGCAAGTGGTCTACCTCATTTGGGACACCCCGGTAAATGTGACGGCAGGGGAGGTGGAGGCATTTAGAACGCTTAAAAGTCGAAGTGGAGAGCCGCTCAAGGACAACTTTCGGTAAATTCTGGTACTATTCATCTACTATATTCATTCTATATTAGTTGATTTTGCATTTGATTTGTTTGCTCACTTTTAGGTCACCCCGGCCCAGGAACGATCGCGACGTGGCTGTTGTTGGTGTACATTACTCGCTAGCAAATAAAATTAGCGGGGCTACAGCTCACAAGGACAAGGAAGCATAACAATGCTTCTAATGTTCTAGTTCTAACTAATGCCAATTTGTGTAAAAAAATAAAACCTAATTCTGCCATTATAATAATACAAGAAATAATTCTAAGAAATGTTTGTCACACTTTTTGGACTCAATCCAAATTACTCATTTCCATTGCAATACTACGTGGAGCTATTTCTTCATTCACACAGCGGTCAAACACCTTGTTTGGTGCTCTTATTCTTCTTATGTATATTCGTTTAAAAATGTCTGGAACCAAAATGTCCAGCCACCATCAACTAGCATTGATGGTACTGCTACTTATCCACCTCGTTCACATTCCCTTCGTTTCTTCCGTCGGTTGGGAACTATTCGAGGATGCAGAGATGCGAAAAGCAGTACTAAAACGAGCGGGCGGCCACGAGTGGTGCTACCTGAAGCCCGACTGCAAGCAAGGCGCCAGTGACAGCCCGTGGGAGCAAAATACCTGCAAGACTGGTCAAAAGCAAACACCCATCAATCTCGACCCGAACCTGGTACCCTCCAGTAAAACTATAGATTTCGCTACAGCAGCCCGGGCAAAATACGTTTTACCAACTTACAACATGACAAATAACGGACACACAGTTGTGGTAACTCCACCTGAAAACCACGGCATTACGTTCGACTGGAAAGGTGACAAAGACAGGACATTCGAGCTAGTTCAAATACACTTCCACTGGGGCCCTCAGGACGACATCGGCTCGGAGCACGCCATCGACGGTAAATCCGCTTCGATGGAGATGCACATGGTCCACTTCAACAAGCAGTTTCCTACCTTCACGGCAGCAGTCCAGTCTGGTCAGAAGGATGCTCTTGCGGTCATCGGAGTTTTACTTATGGCCGACCCCCGCAAAACTGCGCCATCTGACTTGGCTCCGATTGTCGACAATTTAGAGAAAGTTGCAGCGACGGGCGCAAATGAGTTGATTGCCAGCCCGCCGTTCAATCTCATGAGTTTCTTTCCAGCTAAAGTTCACGCGTTCACCTACGAGGGCTCTTTGACCACCCCAGAATGCAACGAAGTAGTCAATTGGATTGTGATTCGGAATCCGTATTTTATTACACCAGCAGAGGTAGACAAGTTTCGAAAAACAGTTCAGGGGGAGGGGAGTCTGCTGACGATGAATTACAGGTAATAAATTCAATTCAACTCTTCCAAAGCAAATTACCATAGGCCCATTGTTTCCACTGTTTAGTAAAAAAATTTACATTTTTTTCAAATTACAGGATGCTCCAAAACCTCAACGATAGAACTGTAGAAATCGTCCAACTTTCATAATCTGACACATAATAAACCCATCTATTTAATGAACTATATAATTCTGAAATTAGATTACACGCATTTAATTTATATTTTCCTCATCCCCATCAACTACGTATCACTGTTTGGTGGCAAAATACCAAAAGCCCACCTCGTATTATTTTTTTAGCTCTAATCTAACAAAAAACAACTTTTCCACCTCGGCTCTCATAAATCCAAAAACTTTTGCCAAGTCCCATCAGAGTGCTGAGAAACTCGTCCAGTCAAACTTTGCCTGCCTGCCTGCCTGCCTGCATGTTACACAATCCCAATGCAATTCAAAAGAGAAAGTCTTCAAAGAGGTGGTGGACATGATAATGGGCCAAGTTTGCTACCACCACGAAACCAAACGTACCACACAGCCATTTTAGCGAGCCTCCTTTGAGAACCAGGAGGAATCAACTCAACTCCAATCCTGTTTCTGTTAAAAGTTCCCTTGTAAAATGGTACTTAAAGGCGTTAACACCGAAACGCTCTTCCAGTAATCTGATTAAGGCACACAAAAACAAGTTGGTTCTTCAACATCTCCAGAGTGCCCTCTAATTTTCTGATTTTTTAGTCAGCTTATTTAAAACGCAAGCCAAAGAGCAACCACTTTCTATTTATATATAGCACGCAATCCCAACACTACCATCGTCGTCGTTGTCGTCACATGTCAACTCCTTTACTTTTCCTTCTTGCAGAACAGTGAACAGTCAAGTGGAGAAAAGTGCACAGTCAGGAAACAGTATTTCCACTTATTTGACAACTTCCACTCAACCCATTCCCATAAAAAATATCTTCGAAGTTGTTCCAAACTGCATACAAAATCCTTCCAGTTATGATGCATCCTCATGTCACCACATCATTTTCAATGTTGGCAGTCCGATCGCAATTCGCAAAGCATAAAATGGCATAAAAACCCTTTTCAGAATCAATAAAAGCCATAATATCCCAGCATTCCGTGCTCCCATAAAACAATATTAGCCAACTATGCAAAAAATGTGAATGTGGAAAGATTTCCCATAAAAATCTTCTCTTCAATTCAACCCTCCATCGTCCCCAGTTTGTAACGGATTTTAGACGCTATTCTCATTGTATCCATTATGATTTCCTAATTTCCCATATTGTTTCTGGTTTCTGTGCTGTGCGTGAGAACAACTCAACTTCGAACCACTCCAAAATAACAAAGCTAATTTCCCTCCAGTTTGACAGGCGACAGTGATAAATTTCATCTTTGTCTTGGTGTTCTCTCACATTCCCAGTGGAACCAGTGCGTGGAGTTCCACCACTCCAGTTTTTTTTTTCGCTGAGCGTGCATTAGCGATCCGCAGTCCCAAATTAGTTGTACAGTCAGAAGAACCAGGAGGATTGGAGACACCCACTCCAAAAATCCTCTCCATCCATGTTGCAGGGAATAAATCATCTTTTAAAATCCAGACTGATAACAAACTTCAATCAACGGAGAGAGAGGGGACTTGAGAGGCCGTGAATACAAAATGAGCCATCATCATCATACATTACGCTTCAGTTAACAATTTTGCAAGGAGGAATTTCAAATCGATTCAACTTTCCAAAAATTCGCCGTCTCCACTTTCAAATGCATTCCCCCATTTCCCACAAACAATCCTGATTTTTGTTTCAACCAGACACCCCCCCTCGTCCTCGTCCACTCTCAGAACTTGCTTTCCAGCTCTATCCCGTTACTTTATCTCCTCCAACATACGTTCAAAAGAGAGACCAAAAAATCCCAAGCTCGTATGTTCGGTCGGTTCCTCCGCACCCTCACGGATTTCCACCTGCCCTCCAGCCCATCTTTTTTGCTACCGTATTAGCCAACCAACCAAGTTTTACATAACTCTGTGAAAATTTTGTGAACTCCGGCTCGGATTGTAATCTATGAGGGGCATTAGTCACGATTGCGTCACACAATCACAAAATCCCTCGCATCAATACAAACACACTGCAACAACTCCGTTCCCCAACTTCATTTCTTTTTTCCTTCTCTGCATTTTCAGTGTGAGTTCGCCTCGGTGAAAGTTCATTCTGGTCTGATGACTCGTGCTTTACTCCCTCCTTCCCTCCCTCCTCGCCAGTTCCTACGTGCCGGTTTACAGCTCCACCACCACCACCACCACCGTAGTAGCTCCAGCTCCCAAGAACAACAAACGGAAGCCATAAACTTTGAGAAATGTACGGAATTCTTGATCTCCTCTCTCCGAAAGCTTTTTTTCCCCAAAGAGAAAATGAAACTTGACATCGTTCTGATTCAGTAAAAGGGAAATGTGTAACGTGGAGAAGGAATGTGTTCTGACTCGGCTCAAACACAAACTATACATATATACGGCGAACAACCTACCACGACGCCTAGATTTTCCCCGTCCCTTTTTTCTACAAAAATGAAGCAATAATAATATTTACGGTGGTAACATGCCTTTTCCCTCGTTTCCCCATTCTCCTTACGTATTCATATGGAAAATAAGTGCAGAGTTCGGGAAATGTATCGACATGGGTGAAAATGGATTTCGGGGAATTCAATACGTCACATGGAATAAAGCATGCACCGAAAAAATTTCATTTCTAATCCCCATTTTTTCTTCACTGGCTTTATTTTTTTCTGGCTCCAGTTGTGTAGCCGCGCCGCAGCCACCGACCCAAAAGATATTTTTGCTTTAAAGGGAAAACCTTGTTTTCCCATATCACGCTGATACCTTCTTCTCGGTCGGCTCTCGCCTAGAAAGAATATATATATATTTTTTAAGACATGGTTTCCACTTACTTGAGCATTTCGACCCCTTCCTGAAAAGTGTGCACTGGGAACCTCTGGATGTGCTCCCAAAGCACGGGATTCTCACGCTTGATGTAGAAATCCGTTGCTGAGTGTTTCACAGCTGCTACTCGCTGTGACAGCAACTGCAACATAAAAACTCAAAAAACTTTTTTTTCTCTCCAGCGTTTCAACGGGATTTTACATGGAAAAGGATTAGCCCGGGTGTACACAACATAAACAACGTATTTTTTTTCTGGAAAACTTAAGGTGGATTTCAGAGAGGGAAAAAAATTTTTAAGCGTTTTACAACGAGTTAATGTTCCACTTACACTGCGATCATTGACGTCAACCACTCGCTCGAAGAAAGCACCAGCAAACAGGGCAGCAATGTTGGCTGTATAAGAGGCCACAAATATCACGGAAAATCCGCCCCAGACATTTATGAGAAATTTATTCGGCCAGGATTTCGGAGCCTGTGGGGATCACAACCAAAAAGAGGGGGAACGCGTGAGAAAACAAGGGAGCTACAGCTTTAATGTTGGCACCATAAAAAAATTATGTATACACTTCATTTCCGCCATCTTATTACTTCATATATATAGTGAGGAGAACCAAGTTTCTTTTGTGATTTTTTGTCAGGAAATGATTGCGGGCTTCGTTATGAAATAGGGAAAAATGAGCGTCGTCTGTCTGTCGTCTGGGAATACGATCCCATTTTAAGACAAGACCCAAAAATGAGGATTCCAATATGGGAGTAGGAATAAAGAGGGATATACGAAGCTCATACCTTGAAAGCAACAAGATGAGAAAACAACCTCCCCCAAACGACCCAGAGCGCGGAGGAGATGGAGAAATTCTTGGTACGCTGGCGACCCCAAGGATTCAACCCGAATGGGCTGAACCACTCATACAACGCGACCACCAGGGCTGTCAGGTTTAGTCTGCAAACATAATTAGAATAAATTTTCAGTGGGTTCGGGATAATTTAAAAAAATTTCCAGCACACATCACATCACACCAACCCACATGCTTGGGAAGAGGGCGATTAGGGTGTAAGTAAATATGATCACGTTTGTAGGTCATTAGGTTTTTCGGTTACGTGATAAAAATCGCAGCCCACAGTTCCGGGGAAAATGGTGCGAGAAAGGCAAGAAGAGGCACATCTCGGTGTTTCGATACTCCCAGCAGGCCCACACCCGAAAAGAAAAATGGTGTCGAGAAGTCAACGGCTGTTGCTCGAATTGAGGTCACGGAAAAGGGAGCGAAGCTCATGTGAGCGGAGCCCGAGATCAAAGCGTTCATTATCCCGTTCCATTGACCGTCCGCCTTCAGAAAAAAAAGAAACACACAATGGGCTCAATCACACCAGCATAGCAGCAGCATCACTCTCAACTCAATGGGATGACAATGGAGAGAGGGGAGAGGGAAATGGAAAGAAAACAGGATGAGGAGTCTCTGTGGACCCTCCTGGTTTGTTGTTATTATGCTCCTCAATATCAGATCAGATCAGGTTTGGAATAATGTTTAGAGCAGAAGGTAATTAGGGAGGAGGTGGTATATGCCAAGGGGTATTGGTGGTGCTGGTGGTGTGGCATCGGAGGTCGTATAACTAACTGGTGGAGAATGGAATGGAAAATGGGTAATACAAATTGAAGTGGGATCCTTCCTGCCTGTCTCGACAATATTCTTAGACATTTTCGTAGAATATGGGTATGGGCCAGTTCCAATATTCCTATTATTCGGAGTGGTGGTGTCCAAGTTTTTTTTTCTCAAGCTTCACCAAACACAAACACACTCCTTGTCATCAATCGCCAAGTTGCACTACATATGTCAGACTAAAAAAATGCCAAACTATTGGCACGCAATACCTTACTTGCATCACCACCACATATTGTCTTCAATAGAAGCTGTTCTGGAGGACGTAAGGGCTCATTAGTTCATCTCCCTCTAACCATTTCCCCTCAACCATGTCAAGTGTGCTTAAAATCTAGGAACAGGATTAAAGGCAAGGTTAGGTCGTCGTGCCAAAAAAATCTCATTTTTTTCGCCCATCTTCTTCTTAACTTGAGGAGGAAAATCCTCTTTTTATATTCTATACACAACATGATATTTTCCCATCGTCATCATCATTCCCGCCGCCGTCGTCTCATCATCATCATATCATATCCACACCAAACTTCCACCAAACCAAAGTGTATCATATCTAGTCCATTTAAAAGTTGAAGACACTCCATGAACAATACCTCCATTCATGAGGTAGTAGTCAGCCCGTAGTCCCATCCCTTCAAAAAAAATTATCCTCTATCATCACCGACAAGGATTTTCCCTCAAAATTCGCTTTCTCCCAAAGAGCGCCGCATACTGATCGTTGTATAAATTATATCGGTTCTGAAATTCATCCAGGATGTGCTCCATTCCATATCCAAGGGAAAACAGCTACCAGCCATTTTCCGGAGAGAGAGAAGCCGACCGTTTTTCTTCTCGTCTCTTTTTGGAAAGTGAAATATTGATGATGATAGTGTAGATGAATGAATGCCATTTACCTACATGAGCCCTTTGTGAAAATGGTGGGGATACCTCTAAACCGAAGGGGAAAAAATGTCTATGGGATTTTTGTTGACTTTCCGCGGACGGAGTCTCTGGAAAGAAAGTGATGGTTCTTTACAGAAAAGGCGTTACGATATTATTATTATTATTATTAGTATTATTAGTACATCAAATGTAATAATAATGACAGATGAGCACAAATATCCTATTGAGACTGGATATATGGATGATGGTAACGAAAAGCAAGGAATTTTGTCTACCAATATATTTTCACACTATTGAGAATAAGAAGCCACAAAATCCCCTTATTTGACGACTCTTCAAAAATAACTTTTAACAAGGTGGCTTAGGTGGCAGGGGGATGGAAAATATCTATAAAAAAATCTCTCCTCCAGGCATACCCGTATAGGTAAACAAAAATGATCGAATGTTACTAAAACTTTCCGGGTGAAAATTTCCCGGAAGCCCACAAAGAAGAATTTTCCCCCATGGCAGTATAGTAGTAGTCGTCTTTCATCCAAAATGTTTTCCCCGACGCATTTTATTAGCCCAGACGTGGAGTGAGAGCAGCTTAAAAAAAACTTTTATTGATGGATGTATCCTAGTGGTACGTGAATAGAATGGAACTTCTCCTCCCTCCTCCGCTTCCCCACCACGTCTGCGGCTTAATGAGCCGTATTAAAATGTACACAAGAAAGTGGGCGCTCACTGCGAAAAAAAAACTTTTTTGTAATGAAGTGATAAAGGGAAAGTTTTGATGATTTCTTAATGAATGAGAGAGCAGGTTATGTCTAACAAGGCTAACTAAATATTTGAAGATTTTTTCATTTACTTTTTTATTTTCACTTTTCCACGTGACAAAAGGGCGAAAAAAGGAAAACCACTTCATACAGAAGAAGAGACCAACCGCCGCCGCCGACGACGGCGCACGTTACTTTTGTATGGAGACACTTGTCAGATTTTTTTTTCTCCTATGGTTTATGCATTTATGGAAAGTAGACCCATTAAATTTCCATGATGGAGTGTACCACCTCTGCGACCAAGACAGGTTGAATATTAAACCTTGCTCTAACATATTTTTTTTACCGGAGAGCCAGTGTCCCAAGAGAAATAAAAATTGACAAGGAAAGTGGGATATAAAATACTTCGTCGTAGTACACCGCTCCGTAGAGTAGGACTGCCGTGCACACGCTAATACCATTGGGCACCGTAAAAGTTTGAGGTATAACCGGACTCGGAAAACTTTTCAATTTCGCTCAAAAATCGTAAAATCCGTCCATAAAATTATTTTGCAAGTAGGAGTTTATATAAATTGCTGCTTTTGGTAGGCCTTATTAAAAATTTATACGGCATTTCTACATCTTCTACATCGCATCGCGTGTATTTACATTCCATTTATTATTGGAGGGCGGCGATAGAGTAAAAAAACTAAATGAAGTTTTGTCTGCAAGGAAAATTTGTGACTCAAATTCTCCAGGCATCCTCTACCTAGCTTACACATAATATCTTGCTCGAGGTATCTGGATGAAAGTAAGAAATATGGGGTTACATATGCACCTATACATGTCTTGCGGGTAGCCCTTTTGGAGGAATATATATACCTATATTCATTCCTCCGAACTCCCGATTTCCCTTTCAGTTCATTCATTTCCTCCACTTGGGAGTTATGTGTATATACACTCCGTGGTGAGAATTCCAGATGAAAGTTTTCCTTATCCCTGCTGGATGCAATGCATGTAGATGTAGAGTGGTGTGTATAGCTCCATGCATTTCTCATTCTTTCTGAAAATTAAGGAGAAAAAAGGGAAAGCGGCGGCCCTGCATGGAAAGGAGAAGAGGAAAAATGTAAATGAGGTTGAGGTCGCTGATTTAAGAAAAAAGTCTTCTTTTTTTCAAAATTGCACACATTTTGTAGACACATTTCCAAAAGAAAATAAGATGGATTGAGTTCCAAAAAAAAACTTTCTGGTTTTGCTGGAATGTTCGGGTGTAAATAAAGGGGGTATGAGGGAGGGAGGGAGGACGAACATGGAGACATGTATTTATGGAATATTGGAACTCGTCTGGGTTTAAACAAAAATCTGAATCGATGAATGGAACACTGGCAGAATTCTGATTTTTGGAAAGACTATATACTACTACCCTCCTATATATACTACGTGTAACACTTGATATGGAACACGACAGAAGTTAGTTGGAGGGGCGGGAGGGAGCACAGTAATAATGAGTCAAAAATATATAAAAATGTGTTAAAATGAGATATGCTGTAGGGGGAAGAGGCAGGGGAGAAAATATGAATGCGAGAAAAATTGAAAAGTTTTTTTTTCCTTTTGATTGGCTCCTGAAAAAGGAAGGGGATTAAAGTGGGGGAAAATGAATGTAGCGTTTAAATGGGAATATTTTTAGTGTCAACTTGAATTCCAAATGTTTCTTTTAGGATGACAACTTTTTTGAGATTCCAAAGTGGACTTCATCCCGCCCGACTCTGGAAAGTCTCCAGAGTTTGTGTATAGGAATGTCAAAGAAAGATGATATAAAAGGAAAGTTTTTTTCCTCGAAAAGCTTTCAACTTACATTTCTCGAGCCAAAGTAGCCATCCACGACTAGGTACAGATCCATCTCGAATTTCAGCTCGCGAGCAACACTCGCCAGCAAGTCCATCGCGAGACCGTCACAACAAGCCAAAGTATACGACTCCCCGGAGGACTTTCTTCTCTCGAAATCCGCAAATATTAGAGCTAAATCGTCCTAGGAAAGAAAGAAAAGATGAATCTCCAATAAAACCCAATGTCAGACAGGAGCGGGTTTCTCCATGAATTTACAAGGTTCTGAGAGAAGTTTTCCCCCATCTTTTTTATTTTTTATTTTATTTTTATATATTTTTACTTTATTTCTCGTCCGAACTTTGAGACAGGGCAGACCCTTGACACAAGTCCGATTGTCCTCTGCCTCCGTCTCCATCACAAACGGGGGACTCACAATGGTCACCACCCGGTAGGCTTTTGAAGGTCTCTCGCCCGGTCCAAAAATCCCCCCTCCGGGCCAGCGAATGGTGCCCAGGTGAACTTGAGCTTTTTCCGGGGACACTCCCCCCACCTTCCTCCACTCCCTCCCGGCGACTCCGCCCTCCTTGTAATCCGATTTGCGGACCAGGTTCAAAATGTCAAATGTCATCATTGGCAGGGTAGAGCCTGATGTGGAGAGGACACTCATTTGAGATCGGATTTCCCTTGAAGCAACACACACAAGAAATATATGCACTTTACATCTTCAATTTCATCATAAAAATCATATCATTGTTATTCCCAAACAGTCATGTTTCCTCCCTTCACTAGCCATTTCCTGGAGAAATGGAGCATAAAAGAAAAAAGAAATTCATGAAAAAAAAACTTTCTTCTCGAAATAAATATCATCTCTCCTCTCTTTGAGAAAATATCGCTACAAGGCACCACCGCACCGCCGACATGTAATAAAAGCCACAAAAAAGAAATGTTTGTCCAGCACTCTGGCATTCAAAAAGGAAAAACTTTTTTTTCTCTCCAAATTGGTCATAACAGTAGGAAAGTGCAAGATAGTGGAAGGAAAGTATGGGGCATAAACCAAAAAAAAAGTTTTCAATATCTGTAAACTTTTTATTTTATCTCTAGTCTTCAAAGGACAACAGCCCTTCGGGGTATCGCGTCGAGCCTAACGAACTGAAGACTATTTGGATTACGATATTGGCAGTTGCCTAAGGACGCTTTTGGAAATAGTGTATCCTATTTCGAAATAACGGTTTTTTTGTTTTAGAATGTCTAAACGAGTGACCCGCGGACTGTAGTCCGAGATTAATTCTCGGATCACACCTTCCTCCCTTGTCAGCTCTAACGAGCATTTCACGTTTGAGTTGTGGGGGATAGCTAGCTATAGCCTGAACTGAAATGCCCGTGATAAATATTATGACTTGTACGTACGTAGAGTCGTGTAGGTGAATGTATCAGCCTCCAAAAACTCGGCATTTTTTGGGAGGCTGACTCGCGCGAGTCACTAACTGGTAAACAGGGTGTTTGCGCCTGGAAACTACTAAATGAAGTGAAAACACTGGGGGAAATAAAAGTTTTTCCTCTCTCTCTCTCTCTCACTCTTCCTTTAAGCTCCAGTGCACATAAAAAAGTGGTGGTGACAAGACGAGCCATGAATGGGCTTGTGTCAACCAGCTTTCAGTGCACTCCCATAGATCACACGTTATACGTCGTCCTTGGAACACAATACTATAATGATGTGATTGCGGAGGAGAGCCACTTCACTACAACACCACCAAAATCAACATTTCCAAAAGAGATTTTTTCCTCTGCCTCTGCCTCTGGTGAGAGATCCGAGCTTGTAAATGACAGATGCACACTGGGCGTGTGTGTGTGTACACATTTACTTGGTCATTTTTTGGCAGCCCACGACGACTATATGTATACGCCAGCTTAGAAGGAGGCTTAAATGGATCGATTAAAGTACAAGTGGAATTATTACCTTGTAATGGCCATCGAGACAATCTTCCTGTTGGTGTAGTCAGGTGGCTGCTGCCAGCACGAGATATTGGAGAGGTTTTCCAGCAGTGTGAGAAATGTTTGCGGTGGCTGGGACTCGGCCGGACTTTCTGAAACTGACAAAGTATCTGCAGATGTCATAAGTCTTGTCCCCTTCTCATTTGGCAACCGGTCGGCCGGAGGAAGGAGGAGTGGATTGAGCCCGTGAGAGCCAGGAGTTAACTTAATTGGCCCCAACCGATTCAGGTCGGACTTTGTGAACCCACTGAACACGCCGCCACTTGGCATTCCGTTGCTGTGATCACCACCACCACCACTCTCATCATTCCCATTCCCGTTCCCATTGTGTGGAGGTGGTGGATGAGGAGCGGGCTCGTCTTTGATTGTGGTTACGGCGGAGGCGAGCAGTTTCCCTGTTGTTTTCATCAGACTTTTCCCGATGGGAGCTTTACGGGGACTGCGGAGGGCGAGCACTCCGCTCGGGATCCAGTCTGGAGCTGCTTCAAACTAATAATAGTAGAAAAACCAATTATGCAATTTTCCCATGTTTTTGCCGTCACCTGCTGTCACGTTTATCACATTCAACTCACTCACCTCGTTGTACTGGCCCACCATGATAAACACGTAATCTCCATTCAGCATCCGTAGCCTCTTGGCCGCGTGGAAAACTTGCATTGCCGAGCGCTCGGAACACAACAGCACGATCACGCCTTGCGTCGCCTTGGTCAAGTCGGACAGGGCGCGGAAGGCGGAGAGCGAGTCTCTCGTTTTAATTGTTAGATAATTCGGGTGTAATATCGGATCTGGGTAGTTATCATCCAGACCTCCGCTCTCTTCGTAGTCATACTCCTCCGTGAAGTTGGCCTTGGATGCGTCCTCCTCGTCCAGCAGGACCACGCCAGCCTCCTTCTTCCCGCTGGAGTAGTCCGTCGGGATCCGGGTGGTCATTTGACTGAGCACCTCTTCCCACGCGCCTTGCGTGTTAATGATGGAGGGCGAGTCGTCAAAGAGCACTGAAAAGGAGTGCCAATGGCAGTAGACGAGAAGGTGTCCTAAAGCCCTCGCAAAATGGCGGACGGATGCGGACAAGCTGACGTACATGTCTTCCTTGTCCTACAAAAAAAATAATAATCAAAAAAATATATATCTACATTTATATCATATCACAGAAGTGTTTTTTATTATTATCATCATCATATCATCCCTGCTGTCATCCATTGAGCATGACAAGCGACAGTACTTTTACGAGTCGCAATTTCTCGCAGCAAACATGGACACATGTCACAGAATACATTGATGGGATCAAGTATTCATAAAGTAGAGTCTATTGTCGACATCCCAATCTTCGTCCCATCTTCCCTATTAAATTATGCATTCATTCATGAAACACGACGGGTACAAAAAATGCGAAGCTTCCAGTTCCACTAGTTCCAGCAACACAGAAAAAAAGAAACCACCGTAGATACGTACGTACAACGTACGGGAAGCTCACAGGAAATGCACATGGTGTTCCATTCCTGTCACCGTTTCCCCTCCAAAATCCTCTCTACACAATAACAATATTATACATACCGGTTTTTTATCCAGCTTGTCATATATTTCATGACAAAATCCGTTTTCCACCCCTTCTTCGTGCTTCTCTCCAGTAAATAAAATCGAGGACGCAGTTTACACATCTACACCATAATGGGCTCATGTATAAGTACATATATAGGCAGCCCTTTTTTCAATACCTCCCAACTCCCAACTTCAAAATTGGCTACAAGGTCACACCCTCCAACTCCAACACTACCAGTCCATTTTTAAGACCTAATGCAACACGGGTATAATGAAGGTAATGAAACATCAAAGAGACTCCTCCTGCTGCATTCCCCCGTTTTCCATAATCATATCAAGGAAACGTGGAAGTATGCATGAGTCGTTCCCCTCCTCCTCCATTCCCTCCACCATAGTCCACGCTCGGATGCATTTTACGACAAAGTCAGTCCAACGTCGGTGATCGTGGCAATATATAGCCATCATAACTTTTACATAGGTTCCTTCCTGCCAAAAAATATTCTTATTCTTTTTGAAGAAGACGAAGAAGAAGAAAATGTTTGTGGTGGTGGCTCTCTTTGCTCCACCGTGTGATGACAGAATACTCTGAATTTTTTTCTCGTCTTATTTTGATGAGGATATATACGTGACACGTGATGAAACGGCGTGATACTTAATACGGACGGAGGACAGTGTCCTATAACACAAGTTTCTCCAGTCTCGGGAAAATCATCAATCACACGGGATACCAGTGCAATATTAGGATCCTCGTAAGACCATACCGCATCTCAATTTTTTCCTTCTCCAAGTCACATGCAGCAGCAGCAGCCCCACGCCCGGCTGCGTTTTGTCCTTGCCAACTACTCCTCCCGACGAAAGTGACGGCACTGTGCGACGACGGAATTTATGAGATGCTGGAAAAAATCCTTACTTTTATCCACTGCGCGATGGAAAGCGGCGGCAACAAGCATCACGACGACGGTACCTTTCCCTCCCTTTAATCTACGAAATAAAACTTGAGCTATTTTATGTTCTGGAATTCCCTGAAATGCTATAATATTCGATTTTATGGGGCAACGCAATCCAATATCCCATTTTCCAAGTGGAGTTTACCATTTCCACTGGATTAATCACTGGGAGGAAAACTGCTTGCTCCTTTTCCCAATTGGTCATCACATTTTATGGAGGAATTGACTAAAAATAGCCATAACCCGGGGATCACGTCGTAAAAGTTCAAGTTTGTTCTAATTTTACAATTTCATTTTATAATGGATTTATTAGCCCATTAAAATATTTTTCTGCATTTTCCCCAATTTCTATACATACATTCGGTGGGAATAAGGAACGGGCAAGCAACGGGTGGGCGGGCGGGCAGTGCACTTAGGTATTTTTGCATACGTGTTTTGAGAGTCAAAAGGGAAATAAAAGTAGGAATTTTCAATTTTACATGAAAAATGAGCCATTCTAGTCTGCAAAAAATTGGGATTCCTTTCTTCCTTTCCTTCTTTTTTGAGAAGGCTGCTTGCTGCTTTGAGGTATCTCTACTCCACGCCTGACTACACATTAACTAAGCTTCTTTCCCCCAAAAAATGCATCCTCCATCATATTTAGTCAATGGAGTAAAGTGCCGTTGATGGGGAAAAGAATGAAAGTCGGAGGGAATCGTTTTTTAAAAAATTGATCTTCTCAAAAAGAATATATTCCCTTTTTTATCTTATTTTACTTTCTCTAGGGACAATAAAAGAGGATAGTATAGGTACTTACTCGCACTGTTACACTCGCACTCGCTCCACGAGACCCAAAAATGCTTCTTTTCCTTGGGAAATAAGATGACTGTAATAATTTAGACTAAATTGCGAGAAAATTGACAACTGAACATCTCCCAAGTTGGATTTATTATTACGGGAGAGAAAAAAATTTCCGAGGAAGGTACTCTAAAATATGTATTTTCATGTTATGAGATGGCGGGATCCCATGGGTGGAAAACTTTTTTTTCCCAAAAAAATTTACTCCTTTCCCGGGAGCCCTGTCCTCGGGAATGGAGAACAATTTGAACCTATTTGAGTGCACTTTCGACGATTATTATAATACAACTCTGAAAAAATACATTACTCTGATGAAGGTTTTCCACCCACGACGCGACCCACCGCACCACCACACACACAGTTTAGTCGTCTGGGGATATCCTTGCAGCAGCGGATAAGCCAGACGAACTTTTATCTCTCCCGTTCTCTCCGAGTTTTATTGACGCACAAGGAGGGAGCGAAAACGGATGACTTTTCAGAGACGTTAGATGCAGTCGAAGTCGTATAGTCGCCCATTCACCTTCCCCTTATCTCCTCCTCATTCCAATACCATCATCGTTTTCTTATTGCTCAGCTGGCTGCTTCCTGTCTCGAAAAAAGTGTTTCTTTCTCCAAGGCACTCATCCAGAAATGGGAAGCACCCAAAAGACAAAAAAGAAAATCCAAGAGTGTTGAGTATACGTACTACGTACACACACCATGCATGCATCTCCATCCTCGTATAATAACTTTTTTTTGCCAATCACTTTTCTCCATGTAACCCGGCTGGTGTACAAGGGTAACATAATATTTTGCAGTAAATGGAAGACAGAGGGGTAATAATACACGTATTGAGCGAGTTTTGGAGGAAAGAGAAAAAAAAAGTGTTGAATGCCGGTGAAATACCGGTAGACGGTATTAAAAAAGCCTCCAGCAAAAAAAAAGGAAAAAAGCTATTGTCGTTTTGTGAAGAAGAAGAAGAAAAAAACGGTCCGATTCGCCAAGAAACATATTAAGTGTTTCTTTTCTGATACCAAAAAAGCACACCACCACCAGCCAGCACCGCTCCTGCTCCTTCCACTTTTTTCCAGCCTCAGAAGAAAAAGGATAAGAGGAAAAGTCTTTATTGAAAATCGATTCTCGCGTTACCTAAAACCACACGAAGCAAAAGAGTTACCTAAAACCATTGAAAGTTTTGGAGAATATAATATGTATCCCCTTTCCTCCACACACACAAAAAAAGAAATGTCCAGAAGGGGATGAGCTGGAGAGAATAAAAACTCGGCTGCTTTTTTTTGTCTTCAACTTCATCTCGTTTCAGCTTTAGTTTCAGCTCTGGACAAGACCATCCGATCATCCATCTCCGACGGACCTTGGTGGGTTGATAAAGAAGTGAAAACACGGGATAAAATGGATGATTACAGGATTTTTTGCAGGGGAAAAAGAGAAGAAGAAGAAGAAGCAGAAAAAATGTTAATACATCAGCGGGCGGGCAGGCATTCTCAAGTTACACACTTTCCAAAGATGACATTGGAAGCATAAGCTCATAGCTGCTGGGTTTTTTTCTTCTTGTTTTTGGAAAATATTACACGGTTTGGACACGCGGATGAAATGGGTTTTTTTTTCGGATCACAAACACTCTCAGTGTTATTTCGTGTTTGGTTAGGGAAGCCACGCGGGAAAACGGATCCTTCCAAGGACACTTTCGTTTCTCCGAAAAAGAAATTCTTCTTGAGAGAGTCATGGAATTTGTCAGTATCGAGAAAAATGGGAGCTGATACCGTCCCATTCCGGATGCATGGTAATTTTTTTTCAAAGTCTTCTTCCTAGGAAGCTAACCTCCCGTGGGTCCGTCCGTCATTTCCCTCCAAGTCTTCCTCCATCCTTTGATGATGATGAAGGAGAAACTGCAACTTGATTCATGGCTGACAAGTGGGGAAAGAAGTCTATTTGTCTTGGTTGTCTTTTTTTTCGGGAAGCCTCCATCTCCACAAAAGTTTGAGAGCAAAATATAGTAGTGTGGTCTTGTGAAGAAAAAAAAGTCATGATTCGGAGGAGCACTACTACTCTCACTCTCACTCCGAGAGAGGCTTTTCATTACAGATGAAATATCTCTAATGCCACGCATATCGGCAGTTGAGAGGAGTTGAAAAACGGGATTTTTTTTATCAAAGACGCATCCCACCGCAGAGAAACAGCGGATGGAAAATAGATTTTTTTTCTTACTATCTCTGTCGGCACTCACAGGTGCATTGAAATCTATTTTGATGTAATATCACATCAGGATATAAAAAGTTGATGGTTGGCTGGGCTCTAAAAAAATTGTGTAGTAGTATATTATCAACTTGAAAAGGATGGGGGATTTGACGGCTGACGACGACTGAAAGTGACAAGTTGACTGAGAATTGGTTGGAATTGGAATTATTATTGAAAATAAAGTATTTCTGGGAGAAACTTTTGGTAAATGATATTGCCATGAGCCATGCCATGATTCACTTTCAATATGGGGATATAAATGTCCTAGAGAAATTCAGATAAAACGTAATTTGAAAAAAATATAATATAAAAGCTTTTCCCCCTTATTTACCTCATGAAGCGTCAAAGGACTAGCATAGGTGGAGGAGCCAATCAGTGGGATCCCAGCTGTTGTCGACACCAGAGACAAAAGTCGTTCCGAACTCACGTCTCCAATCAAATTCACAATGGCCACGGCTTTCGACTCACTCAAAAACTCGCACAGTTTGGGTATGAGCATGGGTCCAAATAGCACTTTTGGTCGGCGAGGCTTCTTCTTGGGGGCCCCACCCGACCCACTCCCACTACCACCACTTCCACCCGACCGATCATCGTGATCGTCTGCAGCGTAGTAATCATCAATGAAGTCGTCTGCCCCATCCAGAAACCCGTCGTCGGCCCCAAACCCGCTGCCAGAGTCGACTTGATGGAGTGCCGTCGGAAGTTGATGGTGAGGAAGGATGGGTTGCTCATTAACAAAAAAGTTTTTCACCCTCCACGTCAGATTCTTTTCCGGAAAGTCCAACTGACTCACCAAGTCCGCCGCTGTGATGGCATTTAGCGTTCTCGCCAAAGTTCTCGACAAGGCCACGTAGGGTTTCGAAAAGTCTCCGAGGATCGCGACCACCTCCAGCCTCACCAACGAGCTGGGCAGCTGGTCCGTGTACGGAGGTGGGGGCTGCTGTTGAGACGGGAAACCGGTTCGGGTTCCTCCAACGCCAGCCCCGTGAAAGGGGCTCGCTGGAGACCGGGAGGGTCGTAGGTGACTGGAATCACTTGAGCGGCTACTTCCGGTCGTCGTCACACTGGGTGACCATATTACCGTCAATAGTAGTATCATCTTGAGGAGATTAGCTTGAGCAAAAGTGGAATCACTCATACCTGCGCTACGCGGAACAATTGATTTTCTACGAAACGCAACTCGGCACACCCACAAAAAATCTCACATCAACTCAAAATGAACAATTTTGGTTCCATTACTCTTCTTCCACAGTATGGATATCATCTGGGGTGGATTAGCCCAACTGGATTTGAACACGGGACGTTGATGCGAGTCATTTTCAAACTAGGAAAATCCATTAGGCTCACTATGCAATCCTCCAGGCATTCCATACTTTCTTGGCGATCTCCTCGCACCCCACCCCGCACCAACAACGGCAGCTCCAAGTCCTGCAAGCAAACAAGAAATACACATAGTTGTCATTAATTGCTTCACTCAATCAAATGCCCTCCTATATTGTGCTTCCCTCCCACAAGAAGAAACTCATTTTCCAACTCAAAATGAAAAAGTTCACCTCAGCATGTTTTTTTCTCCCTCGACAAAATAAGTCTCATAATCCATTTAGGTAGTTTCTTTCTTGGTTGGTCCCAACTCTGCCATTTTCCTTAAATATCGTGTGCAATGCTACTGCTGCTGGCGGGTCCTCCCCAACGAGAAAACAATCTACTGCATAATGTATAACTGAAACCTAATCCGGGAGTACGTACCCCTTGAAGATTTTTTTTCCAAACTTAGTTTCCTTCCAACTCCCCAAAAACCAACCAGCAAAATCAATAAAGTCAAGTACTCCAAAACCAGCCAACTGTAAATATATATAACAATAGGAGATCCAGCTAGAGACCGATACGAAAAAAGCGAGTAGGTGGTATACGTCGTTATACTTGTATATAGGGAACCCTGTTCTCACACATTGTGTATCTGTCGGTGAACCTATTTTTGGGGGATTGAATTCCAAGTTCCAAGTCTTCTCCAAAAAAAAGGTCATTGTAGCTGTGACACAAGTAGTGACACTTGCTCTCCTTGTTTATCTAGTGGCTAGTCGAATATCCTTTTTATTTCCACTTCACAGCATCCAGCCAGCAGTTTCCACCACCTCCCGACAACACACTAATCCTCTTTCTGCTCAGCCCACTCCCTTTGTTTCGTAATAACATTGTTTTGTGTGCAAAATAAAAATGTGATCAAGGGAAAGCCGCAACAAGCAAAACGAAACCCCATTCAATATCAAACCCGAGTATCATTCAACGACCTTTTGTCAATCCCAATTGTGCCGTTGTTGTGGATGTGGATCCTCCTCCTATTCTACAAGAAAAAGGAAAAAAATGTACCTAAAACCAGGATTTTTTTCGCTTTAGATTTTGTCTTTCTGTCACTCCATTGCAGGGGGGAGACAGTGTATCCCTACAGTCGTCCCAATCTCCCCAGTTCCAGCTCTCTGATGGCCAACTTCAAACACCAAAATTTTTCCCTCTAACTTCTTTGCAACACTGTGCATTTTTCTTGCTTTTCACCAGCCTATTACCGGCACCATTATACACCTTCATTAATTTTCCCTTGTCGCCGTGCTTCCTTCCCCACCAAGAATCCAAAAGGTAGTCGTCTTATATCCCTCTTTTACTTCCTTAATGACCCATTTCACTTTTCTCTCTCAGTTTCCTCCACTCCACAGATATGATGCTCTTTAGCTCGGAGAGAAGAAAACAATGAAAATCCCCCTCTTCATCTTGTCGTGAGGAACTCAAAAAAGAAATTCTTCCTCTTTCTCTTCCTCCTCACGCTCTCTCTGTATTTTTCCACCGAAAGGCAAATAGAGTATGTGCAAAATAACACTAAAAGGGAGGAATTAGACAAGGAAGTAGACTAGAAGTAAGAGCATTTTAGGCCACACCTTACACATTATTTTCTCTCAAAGTAGACAAGTGCTCTTCAACCATACTCTCTCTCTCTCTCTCTCTCCCACCATGATGTTCCAGTCCGAGTGTGTGGGGCTCCTCTCCTCTCCCCTCACATAAAAAAAGTTGTGCTCAACAGAGGTTTTTACTTCACATTAAGTCTGAAATTTAAATGCACACTTTGTGCCGGGCTCAAATAAAACATTTTGATGTGTATATCTTCATCTCCATTATGATATACCAGTTTCCCGTTTCCAGCCTGACACTCTGGGATCATAAAAAGAGGAAAAAGGTAATTCCCACAAGCGCATTATAAAACACTCGAGAAATTATGCCATTTTCGAATTATAATGGCCCCACTCCACCGTCGTCATCGTCATCATCACGGCTTATACTCTTCTCTTTTTTCCTGGGAGGCTTCCTATTCCCATGTCGTCCGTTGGAACTATAATTACTTTTACAAACAGGAGAAGAAGGAGGAGGAGGAGGAAAGGAGCAGAAAAACATTCCCTTTTCCACCAGCATATTTTTATGAGTGCTATGAGTAGTGCTGACTGTGCAACGAATTCGAACGAGCTATGAAAGTCCATCATATATATCATACACCATACCTTTGCAGGAAGAGGTGGGACAAGAGCCCATAGCCAGGAACGGAGCTTCATTATTCTTTTACTTTTTAATAAACACAAAATTTAGGTAAACTACTGTGCTACCAGCCCTCCAGTGAAAAGAAGAATCCTATAAAATATTTCCTACCTGACCTACCCCCAGTTGAAACCCACGCAGAGTTTAATACCTAAATATACTAACCCACAACGCATTTGAATAATAAGCGTCAACCAAAACTGGTTAGCCCAAAAACAGTTACACCGTTTTTCCATGTCTATATTTCCCAACGAGCTGGATGGAATCCATCAGGAATTTAGACTTTGGCCACCAAAGTTGTTTTTAAAAAAAATTGCATTAGTTGTGTAGCGTTTAGGTATATATAATCTTCCCTCATTCATTTCACACCGGTTTACTTTCCCAACATATTTATTATTCAGCTAACTGCTTCTCCAGATACAAGTTATTTTGGTGGAACAAGATGGAATAGATGGATCAGGAAGGAGATGGATTTGTTTACATACTTTATTTAAATTCAGGCTAAACCTTAAAAAAACTTTTTCTACGGTGGATCCACATCCTGTTTGCTCTGCTCCTCTCATTGGAACACCCTTCTAAATAGGTAATGCCACAAGAAGAACGAGTCAGTGTGTATGTGGCATGTGGTCTAGAGTATTCCAAATGTTTTGACTTTTTCTCCGCCGTCATCCATCCCTCTGACTTTAATAGATTATAGAACCAAACTTTCAGGTCGTAGGAAATTTCCTGAAAATGGAATCCAGATCAGTTTGATTTGTAATGTACTCTGCTCGTTTAATGGCTCACTCACCGTGTGTCATTTCGTCGTGTGCAAACGCACTACTACCAGGTCAAATTTCGCGAGAGAAAAAAATTGAAGGAAAACGAAATAGTTTTTTGGCTACATAAATATATATTTCTCATATTCTAAAAAAAAAACTTTTTCCCAAGTCCACAACCAACCAGTTTCCTACTTTCGTTTCCAACTACCTAGCCTGCCTGCATCATATGATCCAGGACTAACAAAAGGGAAAAAGTTAAGCAGCCAGCAGCTTTTCCGGTAATCCAATTAGGAGCCCAAGCAAGTCCTCTCCCATTGATCCTTTCTCTTCCATTAACTTTATTACCGTGTGTTGTATAACTTGTATAATGGTGATTCCATACTATTCCATGGTGGCCCCCAAAATCTACCATCATCATCCACTCTCTCTCTCTCTCCCTCTCTCCACACACTTTTCTTATTCCATTTTCACAAAATCTACTTTTCCCTCGCATACGAGAGGAGACAGGAAGGAGGACTTGTCAGCTCGAAAAAAACTTTTTTTTTCCTGGACAATAATATGATATTTTACGAATTTCCACGGGACTCCCTCACCTCATTCCAGCTCTGCTTCTTTTTGGACACAACCAAAACCCTGTGGCATTTTCTAGATGAAATCACCGAGCGAAAAATAAAATAGTTCGTACTCTTTCCCCTCATCTTATTCTATTTTTGTGCTTCAAATGCGGATATGTATTTTTATACTAGGAATTAAAAAAAAGTTAATTATTTCCCGTCTCCTTTCCCTCTTTAATTCAATTTTGGCTCAGACAGAAACAAAAACGTCTGGGTGTGCACAGTTTCTTCAGCTCCAGGAGAAAGTTTGGTTTTCCCAGTCACACTTGATCTTTCTGTGTAGTTCGCTGCTCTTTCTTTTTGAGAAAAGTTAACTTGTCATGTGTTTTGCTTGGGGCTGTCACTCCGACTAATCTCATTCTCATTTTCATTTCCAGCAGGCTATACACATTTTATGCTTTCGTATAATACGACTCAATAAGTAGCTACGACTTGGAAAGTTCCGGTGTTCCTTCCCTCCGACGAAGACATTTAGAGCAGAAATCAAAATCACTTGGGACAAGGAAAACTCGACCAGTGGAGGGCGAGCAAGGTCTAAAACTACCTAACTAGCCTATGAATAGGTAGGTAAATGTATTTTTGCATAAAAACTCACCAGAACTCCCATAGTTCCCGTTGGAAAGATCTCCTTGTGTCCCACCCCACCCATACCTTATTCCTTTCCTACTAATACTCCACGAAAAAACCGAGAAAACTTTCTTTTTGGATGACAACTAAAAAAACAGCCCAAGGAGTCGTAGTTGATCCTCAACTTTGGTTGAACAAGACACAAAATTTATCACCTGTAATACTTCACAAAAAATCTGGAGGAAAAAACTAAAAAAAGAAGAAACTTTCTCCCAAATCTAGCATCCAGCAGAGATCCACCATCCACCAGTAGATGGGTAACGGAATAGATGGGAACTCAAGCAAACTCTATCTGATCCAGGTTTTGTAGTGCCCTGCCTTCATGTATATCCAACAGAAGTCACAAACGCTTTTCTGCTTTTTCTTGTCTATTATATATGTTACCCGTCTATTCATCCACCCATCCAGATCCATCCAGTGCATCAACAGACACAGTTTTTAAAGGTGAATGGACAATAACGCGCAACTAACGCTCGTAGTCAACAAGACTGCAGTAACGGAAAATCTGGAAAGTTCGTGTTCCCCATGCTATAAAAAACTTTAGAGATGAGGAATAAAAAAACTTTTCAGTCTGCTCTGGGATCATTGTGCTTCAAAATAATGACCTTGCCATTTGCCATTTTTACTTTCACCCAGAAATCCTAAGTGCATTCTCGTATTTTTTGGAGATTTCCGAAAGAGCAAAAAAAAAAACCTTCGCTCCACACAATTTATGACTGACCGTGGAACACTTCCCGTTTTAATTCTAATTTATCCTTGTCAAAAAAAAAATCTCCAAAGTTTTTTAGCCTCACCATCAACTGCCATGCAGGCGGGTGTCGGAAGCCGACATGCTGGATAAAAAACGGGCACTTGTCATAAGGGCATGATTTAGATTACGTTCTGTAATAAAATGAATGCGAACCCTGCCAATAATTTTCTCTCTGGAAATAATTTTTTTTATATAATATTTTGCCAACTGAGCACAAAAGATGGAGAAAAAAGTGTGCACACTTGCAATAATGCTTATTATGACTAGAAAAAAAAACTCTAGACTATATTCGATATTATATTTCGACAAAAGAAAGAGGAAAAATATAATAGTTTTTTTTTCTCGTTCGCATCCCACCCCACGGCAGAAACATTCCATTAGATGCCATATCCGGCTATTAAACCAATTGTGGATGAGGTTCTCTCAGCTGTTTTCTCTCAACTTTGAGGATTCCCTATATATTTTCAGCATTTTCTCCCATCTTTTCTACCCAACCCGAGAAAAAAATAATAACATGAAAAGTTTTTTTTCTTCTCTCTCTCTCGTATTATATCCACATTTATGGGAAAAAGAGGATGTGGAATGGGTAGTATTTCCCTGGGAGTTTTTCTTCTTCTCATATTCGGTAAAACACTGTTGACAAACGATATTCGTATATATTCTCAAGGTTCTCCGCCTGTAATGGTTGTCACCAAAATTGGAATTTAGGAGAGGACTCGAAACATTTTTTTTTGTTTTTCGGAACAAGGTCTAGAAGAAAAAAAAATCTGTCCTTTTCCCCTGTCCGTATAACTTCACATTTTTACGAGAAGTAGACTAGCTCACTGTCTGCATTTTCAGTTTCAGCGAAGAGGGAAAAAAGTCCTTGATCTGGAGTGCACATAGATTTTTTCTCCCTGTCCGTATAACTTCACATTTTTACGAGAAGTAGACTAGCTCACTGTCTGCATTTTCAGTTTCAGCGAAGAGGGAAAAATCCTTGATCTGGAGTGCACATAGATTTTTTCCGTGAAATCCAGACACACGTGGAACGTGGAAGTGACGGGCGAGCCCATCATTTTCTCAATCCCTGAGAAAATTATAAAGCCTCGTCTTAGCTTTTTTTCTGCTCTCTAAGCCTTCCGCTTATTTACTCCCAGCCATAAATGCAATATGCTCTCTCTCCCTCCCACCCTCCCTTTTCCTCCTCTCATCATATCTTTTTACACTAGAAGCATTAAGCCGTCAACACCGCACCACCACCTTCAACCTTCAACTTTGTAGACGGCGGTGGTGGCGGAGCCGGTCCCATTCAACGATGTTTTTAAGAATAGACCGAGTATCACATTACTTGACCAGGTTTTTTCTTCGCCAGATTAGATTTTTCACAAGAGCCATTCATTTCATAAAGGGAAAAGTTACTTTCTTGAGAAACCTGCTGCTTGAGTCTGTAAGAAGCTTGCTATACGGGTATTTAAGCCTCTTTTAATTTTGAATGGGATAAAAAAGCGCTGGCTGACGACGAGTGAGTGGGACTATACAAAATAGGATTAAAAATGAGAAGAGAGCTCATTATGTAGGTGTGTGCACCGGGTCTCATGGAAATGCGTAATTACACCAGGGATTTTCATGAGACATATGCCTCCTGTGTGAACATGTCATCATCCATTTACTTGACGGTTACTACTACCATGCAGCTAACCTTTTTTGTTCGCTGGTTACACATCTCCAGATAAAAAAAAAGTTTGTACATCTTTAGCAAAGAGCGGAATAATAAAAAAGGGAGCCAGCATGTACCTTCGTAATTACGTCTAGTTTCTCCTCCTTCCTGTTATTTACTTAAGTGCATTAAATGAATTCCAGATGCAAATAAAGATGCCTCGCATGTTCTCCCCATGGTTCTAGATATCCAGATGGAGGTATGGAGGAGCTTTGTGTTCCATCCAAACACATTTTCCCTTTGATGATCATTTCTGGTGATGATGATGATGATGATGATGATTGTGCTGAGGACGACGACGAGAGAAATAGATAAGGTTGACAGAAGAGGAACTGCGTGTGTGTGAGGTTGGGAGATTGAGATTTGAGGAATATAAATTGCGTCATTAAACTGATAAAATGTATTTTCTTTGGTGATATATCAGAGGAGGAGTCTGGAGTATGGAGTTGGAGAATGGAACGAGATAAATCTTGGAGGAACTGACTCTCACGACGGGCAAGATTGGAGGAGGATTGCATGATCAACATGGGAGTGCTGCTAGCTGGTACAGGCTATGATGTTGGGAGCGATTGAAAGTGTAACTTTGAGACGTCTACACAGATTGAATTTAATATTGGAAAACCATAAGGGAGCTGAATATGGCGAGGAAAAGTCATTAAGTTGAAGAGTTGCAGTGTAAATTAATTTCGGAAATTGGCTCAAGACAAAGTTTACTTGTAATGGGGACTGGCAGCTTGGAGTACTTTTGGAAATTCACACGCAAAAGGAGCCTTCCTTTGCCTGCAGGCTCGGCTGGAGTGAGTATGTAAATTTCAATTACAATCTGATCTCATTGTCTGCGAAAATGGGAACATGAGGGATAGTCGAAGAGATCCTTAATGATTTTAGTAGACAAGCTTTTAGAGTTTCTCCGGAGGGAGTAGAGAAGAGTGGAGCAGTTTGGAAGTCATCATCATACGTTAAGTGGAGAACTTGCTAGCATCCCATGCTGGCATGTTCTCATTGGGTCAAAGGTCAATTAGCTACAAGACAAGAAATGTTTAATGGGCCCATTAGCCCGCTGAATCCTTTATTCAATTTTTTTTGCATTTCCAGTTTGAGCAAGCTGTTCGTTCGTTGCACGGATTTTATCTCAAAGCCGGTTTTTCTTAAAGACGAGTTTTTTTTATTAATTAATTAGTGTAGTGCCCATTAGATTAGGGTTACGTAATTTTTTTTCATAAAGCTTTACATGCGCAGCTCATATGACATTGGCCGTGGCGTGAATGCAAACCCAGAACAGAACATCATCGCAGCATGCCAACAAGTTCATTCGACTTGTGAAGGTGATTTGTGTCAAACATTTTACAAATTAGCTCTAAAACCCTTCATTTCTCTGTCACCAGCTTATAAGCAGTCAAGTAAAATGAGAGAAGGCCCTAAATATCAAGAAGTTCCTCTAGAATTGGAACATCTTCATCACTTGGAAAAGCTGCTGACAACAATGCTCCCTCGATCATGTCAGGTAATCATCATCAATCACGTAACATAAAAAGTACTCTTACTGTACCTGGTAATACTGGTAATACCAATGAGGAAAATTATATAAAAAATTGTAGATGATCAACATTTGCAAAATGGTGATGCAAGAGAGACTCCCGCGGGATGTCATTGACTGCAAATTCTACACCCTCGTGGGAGACATTGTCAAGGATGATCCATCCGTTATTTGCATTCAAACGCCAAATGTAATTAATTTTAGTCACGAGTGCATGTCGGTTGCAATTGCATTTCCCATAAATCCTAAGCAATAAAAATGTCCGGCTGGTTTTAGATGTGCGCCGACACTGCGGTAATTATCCTGCCGCAAGTGAACCCTACCCCTGGAATGCTCTCTGCCCTTGAGTCTCTCGTTGACTGGAGCCTCCCTGTCGTTTTCGAATCCTGCCCGACCCCCTTCTGGGACTCTTACTTGATGCCAATGGTCACCCTCCATGAAGCCCAGCTCACCGGTAGGCACGTCACATTCGGCCATTGGTTCCTGCCCCGAGAAGTCATTCTGGCCAGAGAGATTAGCACTGGAGATCCCAACCTGGAACTTTGCTCATTGCAGCAAGATCACATTCCGCATATAATCTCAAACTGGCATTACTCGCTGCCCCACTCGGAACACCAAATTAGGAAGCTGGTTCCCTACCTCCCGTCATGCGGGCTTTTTGCCAAGAGTTCACAAGGTGTAAATGAGTTGGCGTGCAGCATGCTCGTGTCCGCATTCGGCTTGTATAATATACTCTTCACCGCAGAGTCTCACAGGAGGAAAGGCTATGCCCAATTGGTAATCCAATGGTTGGCAAAACAGGCCGCAAAGGAAGTTGGCATGTACGTTGTGATCGAAACGGAGGATGAAAATCTGGCGTGTCAAGGGTGTCTCCAGCAAACTGGATTTGAAAAGATTCGCTCCACAACTTGGTACTGGTATGAACCAAAAAATTGAGCAAAAAATAATAATACATCCTTTCTCAAAAAGTCAAATAAACTTTTGAAACCCGTCATATGTATGTATATACACCTAAACCTGCTTGAGTCTGTATCACAATTTCACTTCAAGTTGCATTCCTGTCCTTTTCCCAAAATGGGAAGGGAAAAAATATGAGAAACTTAATTGGGGTTGACGCTCCATGTGTGAATGGATGCATGCTTGGAGGATCCCTTTTTCTCCGCATTTTATTCTCTACAGTGATCACGCCGTTTTGAATTGAGGCTGTCGTGTATGGAGGGTATCGGAGTGAAAACTAATTTATTTTTGGAGGTTCCCCAGAGTCGCCAGTTTTCTCTGCTGGTGTAAACACCATATACCTACTTGGCTGCACTGTTGGCGCATATATTCGTAATTACTTGCAATCCAGCAACCATGAGTGATGCACTTTTCAAGTTGATGATGGGATACATAAATACACAATTTCTCTACGCTTGTAAGCAAGGGATTAAAACGCACGAGTTGTGGGAACTGGGGAGATTGGGTGGCACACGAATGATGCATGCAGCCATGTCGAAAACAATCAGTGTGCTATTATGACTTCAGACAAGTCTATATAGTCCTCATCCAATACATAACATGATTCTCATTTTCATAGGCTCCCCATATTAATTCTCACTGAAGGTTATTCTTATCATTTGTTTACAAACGATATAGTGGGCGATAATACTTAATGCAAGCATAAACTAACTGCGCTGCGTTGCGTGACTAATTTATATTGCTACATGACGTGTTACAAACAGTGAGAAGGTGTATATATCTAGTTGAGATTGGCGACGACATGCATCGCTGTCCTGTTCCCAGTTCAAATTGAATATTACCTATATTGAATTTCAAAAATGGGCGATTCTGAAGGGAAGCCCGAAGTAGGATGGACCACCCCATATCCCACAGACTCGTGCCCACCGCTTTATCCCCACGTTGGTGGGGCCTCTGGCGGATTGTATCCTGAGATAGGATTCACGACAAATCTCCTGTCTCGAGCGCAGACTTACATGGAGTGCCCCATTTGTCTGGAGATTTTAATGGCCCCCATTTACCAATGTCCAAACGGGCACATTATCTGCAGCTCTTGTATCGACAAAGTGGAGTCGTGTGGGGAGTGCCGAGTTCCCCTGCAAGGGGCCCGCATTCGAAACGTGGCATTAGAGTATATTTGTCAAACGATGGAAGTCAAGTGTCCCAATGGATGTCCTGAGGTGACAACCGTGGAGATTTTGAAGAGCCACTTGACTCAGTGTACCTTACGGTAAATTGACGAGATTATAAATTAAATTAGAGGGAAACGGCGTATAGCGTGTATGCACCTCATTAATTATTTCAGCCCGATCCCACTCTGCTCCACTTTTCTGGGCTGGTCTTCTTGCTCTGCAACCGTGTCTCCATCGTCCACTGTCAATCACTTACGGGAAGTGCATCAGGTGGTGGAAATGGAACAAGCAAAGTTTTGCTTGAGACTAATTGCGCCATTCCTAGTTAGTCTAGAGACTAACCTGTCTTGGAATCCTGTATTAATTACGGCGGGTGCCCTCGAGGTGGATGTGTTACTAAAAGTAGAGCTACGTAATGGCCACATCTCATTTAGTGGGTGTGCGCTCGAGAATTCGGAGAATTGCAAAAGTTACCGGGTGAAATTCCAATTGGATTCTTGTTCCAAGGTGGGTCTCTTCTCTTTACTTATCTAACCATTTCCTCAGTAGTCCATAATATTATCCGTTTTTTTATCTCATTAAATACATTTATCTGACAGTCTTCCCGACTAGAGTGGACGGGCTCCTTGCTATCTTTCTACCACCCCGACTCCCTTCCCAACGTTAACACGCTCCACCTTCCAGTCTCAACTTTGAAAGAATTTTTCAAACCATGTTCCCCTGAGCAGGATGGAACCGAGCAGTTAAGGCTGCAGGTGAAAGTAGCTTTCTGGAAAAATTCTGATGACGAGCCCCCTTTCCAAGCCTGCTTTCAAAGTCCCACCGGCGATAAACTCGAGTTGGATAAGATACTCGTGGTGAGCCACCCACCTGAAGAATTTTCCCGAACAATGGAAGTTGTTCTAGCTCCGCACCCAGTTCACGGTAGTAAAAGCATATATATCCAATCTCCCAACTTTTCCAACAGATGCACCTCGAGTGGAATTTAATATTGCATTCTTATTCCATGTTCCAGATCCAGAACATTATTTTCCCAACTTGTTCTGCGGGGACTGCAACTCCTCCCTGGTCTCTCCAGCCTACCGGTGTCTCCAATGCCCCATGACGTACTTTTGTAGGGAGTGCATCGAAAGGAGAGATGTTCACAGGGGGCATCTCCTCTGCCGCGTGTCCTCCTCGGAACAACAACCTCTCGCTGAAGTTGTGTATGAATGCTGTGTTGGAGAATTAGCTTAAAATTAAATATCTCATATTGCACACCCACCCTCCCTCCTCCCTTTCTCTCTTCTCTCTAATGAATCCTATATATATTATCAAGTGCTTAAGGAATGTCATGCCTGCTGTGTAAAAGATGATCCACTTTGAGAACTGAGTAAAAAAATCAGTCACCAATTCTCACAGATAAATACACTCCGTTTTCACTCTGCACTTATTTATACCCTCCACAGTCCACCCATGTTTCTATACTTTCACCATCCCATGCTGCAATTCAAACTCTAAAAAGTTTTTTCCTCCAAGAAAAATTGAGTTTTCTCGTGAAAAAGTCTGTGGAGAGAGAGGAGAAAACTTTATTTTGACTTGTTTCTCCGAAAATTACCATTTAGAAAGGAAAGCCAGTAGTGAAAAAAGGCATCTCACTCACTCCTTCAGCATCATATCATCCATCCGCATTTATTGTCTTATCAATAGATACTCTCGTGAAAACTCTCAACTCCACTAAAAAAGCTATCTATCTCACTCACTCCAACTGTGTGCTCAAACCTTCCGGGGAAGTCAGGGAGGGAGGGAGGATGCTTCCAGTGCAAATAAAGGAGGAGGAGGATGAGGAGATATGCATGCAAGACACAAGTTAAAATAACTCGCAATATATCTTTTCAAGTTGGGAAACGAACGAACGAACGAATGCCATAATGTGATATCAGCAACTTCACTTTTCCCCTCGAAAAAAAGAACTTTTTTTCCTGGAAGAAAAAAAGAAGGTCAATAGATTCGGTGATCATCATGATGATCATCAGAGATCCCGGTCACTTTAGGATGCTCCCGTGCAGAAAGCTTTTGTGGAGATATGGGTGTAATGGAAAAGTAGCAATTTGGTTTGCTCACGGTGAAATTACCTTTTTCCATCAGTGATATTTTCCCACTGTGACTATACCATCCCATACCGCCAACCATGTGTATCGCGTGTTTGCCAGACTCTAAAGATTGAAGAGCAATTGCCGATTCTTTGAAGGGAAAAATTGTTCAATTGAAATGGAGATGACTTTTTGGCAGGAGTACGCAGTGAGGATTTTTTCCGTCCGTATACGTGCTTGCTACGTACTTTTTGTTCATGAAAATCAAAAAGTGTGAGTGGATCCATATCCATGTTAAACGCCAACATGTGATGCTATGCGCTATGTATCTTTATCTTAATCCGAAAAGTACCTAAAAGTTTTCCAGTGACAACTTTGGCGAACATAACATATCCACTCTATGAGAGCTCTGCCTGCGTATCGCCTAGTGCTAATACAGCTAATTATCCACATCCATTTCAAAGTGAGTCAACAAGAAAATGGGCTGTAATGCATAACATAAATCAAATGGGTTTTATCAGTCATCATCATCATCATGATATTGTGAATGGGTTTGATTCTGAGCGTGAGTCAAAATCCTTTCTGCTGTAAGAGCCTTTCAAACATTTCGGCGTGTCAAGAATTTCATGAAATTTATGGATTGCGTCTTGTGTGACTCACTTCGATACGTCGACAAAATTAAAAAACAAAGTCCTGCAATTCCCAAAAACTTTCCAACGTTGTAAACGCACACTCGCATATGATATTGCACTTGACCTCACCATCACATTACGCAGAACACTTCAACCTTTTGCTTTTGTTCATGGAGCGTAAAAAACACAAAGGAAATGATATACCTATTCACTTTGCTTTGATGTAAGCTATTTTTTATTTATTTATGTAAATAAAAACGTGTCCCAAGGAAGCTGCTGTGCTGTGTAATTTGGTTTTGCTATAATTGCATTACGGCTCACCGAATCTATGTGGGAGTGAAGTAATCCTTCCTCATTTGATATGAGATTAAAAAGTACAGGATTTAATATGAATGTGGACAAGTGGTCACTCGCAGACAGACAGTGAAGCCCCTGAGCATAAGTCTATATACTGACTGTGATCAGTCGTCGCCGCAGTATTATAGTTTACCATATACATGAGCATGGCCGCGGAAGCGTTAGCAGATCACATTAAATGTCCTGTCTGTTTCGAAATCCCGGAGGGAGCAATATACCAGTGTAAAAACGGGCACACATTTTGTTGCCAGTGTAGTACCCGCTTGAAATCCTGTCCCCAGTGTAGGATTGCGTTTTCCGGGGACAGGATTCGAAATCGGACGTTGGAGCAGCTGCTGGATGCAGTTGAGATCACCTGTCCGAATAAGCAGTTGGGCTGTGCCAAGGTTTTAAAGAGAAAGGACATTTCCTCCCATTTAAAATACTGTAGATTTGAGTGAGTTTTTTGGAAACCTTATTTTAAAGCACGGACAGAGCTGGTTTTTTAAATTTTTGATGGAGTCATTCATATTTAAATATGTCTGTTGTACATTCTCAGGCCATTCTATTTCTGCAAATTAATCGGATTCCAGAGTTGTCCTTTTAACGCTCACAATGTAGCCGCCGCGGCGCTCTTGGATCATTTATGTGAGTGTCATTCAGACATTCAAAGAACACGCACTACCTGTGGCACCAAAGTCTCCATAAATTATGAAAACTTCGTTGGAAGAATACGCAGCCTACAGAGGAACAGCTTTACAATTTGGACTCCTCATATCATTACGTTGGATCGCTCCGAAGGAGAAGCTCTGGTTCTGCTCTTCCTTTGTCAAATTAGCGAGGTGACGAGTAACGTGGCATGGGTGTGCTTAAATATTTCGGAGAAACTCCTAATTCCAAATAAATTATGTAACATTTCCAACTACTACGTGGAATACGAATTGGGAAAATCCGGGAATGATGATGGAGATCAGGGTTTACTGGTAGCACAGCATAATATAAATTGACATTAATATTCTGTTTAAAAAGGAATAAAAAAAACAATTTTATGTATAACCCTATATGCACACAGATTCCAGAAATGAAGTGGAAGGCTCCCATAATGGGATTCCAGGATATTGAGAAAGATCTAGAGAATTATGCCCTTCGAATACCTGCGGTTGTTTTTAATGCATTCTACTCTTCGGAGAGCAACCTCAAGATGGGAATAAAACCGATCAAATGTGATGCTTCAAACTCATTGGAAAGTGAAGAAGATGATGGTTCAAAAATTAGTACAATTTTGATTAAGGAGCTAACAACTTTTGTAACCGGTACGGCAAACGTATACACTACTACCTACTTCAAAGACTAACAGAATCATCATCAATAACAGTAGTTCAGGGAAGTTCTAAAGAACTGTCGCCGTTTTAAACATTTCGCTTCGTTTTTTCAGACGTATTCTCAACTTCCACTGACAATCACGAACAAGAGATCGTATTTGATGACGTATTTTGCAACGCCTGCTACCAACGCCCACTTATTAACATAAGATATAAGTGCTTGCAATGTATTGACTACGACCTTTGCCAGACGTGTATGGAACACAAGATCCACTCCCACCACGTCTTTGCTAGAATACATGACTCGAGACAGAACGGATACTTCAACATGAAGCAAAGATTAAGGTCCCATATAGTCCAGAGAAACTTTTAACTACTAGTCCTAATTTCTAAAATGATATGATGGAGAATAGATGAGCAGAGTAATTAAGAAACAAATATATGTATCTTGGTTTTTAATTTTTCAGGAAACTAAAGGGAAAGTCGAGCTACATATAAAATATCTTTCCTCGATGCCACAAGTAAAATTTAAATGGGCAGTGTGTATGGGCATAAGTAACAGATCAAAGAGTACCAGCCAAAGCTAGTGACTGGTTAATAATAACATTGTGAATCATTATATAAAAGTTTAATATTATTAAAGCTAACATGCGTCATCATAATGAACAAGAACAAAGAGAAATGTTTCATGTTTCTCCAGCTCAGTTAGTTATTATTAGCCTCCAGCAATTGCAGCACCTGCACTTGTAAAAAAAACCTGAGGGATTCATGCTTGTAATGTACTTATAATTCGTGTGTTTTTGCACTATTTCTCATTATCAAACCTGGCATTAATATCATTTGTTTGTCGCCTCTCTCTACTCGACTCTCTGGCTGGATCTTCTGGATTTAGATTGTGTTAAGCATTATTATAGGCATTGGCAGCAGAGGAGCTTCTCTGGATGGCTGGATTGGATTTTGTTTGTGAAGCAGGGTAGTATTGTTGTGCATAACGTAATAGCAAAGTAGAATACCAGAGGACATGCAGGGTATAAAAAAATGTGAGCCAGTCAGTCGGCTTCACTTAAAAAAGTTGGATAAAGCTCACTCAACCTTGAGACAACTTTTTTTTCCGGGATCATATGGTTCGTGCTACACTGGTTACGTTTTCTGCTGCTAACGTGCACTTGCCGTACATGCATGCATAATAAGATGATGTATTATGTTATGAGTATGAGCTGAATTTGGAGTAGTTGGAGTTGGAGGAGTGCTGTGGAGAACATTGTGAACATTGGGATCTTGGAGTACTACTGTGATATTGTTATTATTTAGGTATAAATGTGGCTGCATTTTGTGTTAATAGTATTTACAATTTTTAGTAATGTGATGTTCATTATGACGTTTCGTCTGTCTTCATCCTATTTCTTGCAGAGGCTGCTTCAAAGTGAATTGTTGCTGAAAGTATGAGTGGAAATAAACCAAACAAGACTGCGACAGAGCCAGTAGTTAATAAGACAGAAAAGACCCGGACCGTCGTCCCAGCTTCCAAAGATGAGGATGACGAGAAGGATGAAATCAACCCGAAAACTGCGGAAACAGTGTTGTCAGCCGCAAAAAGCTATTTGGAGTGCCCAGTCTGCTACGAGACTTTGGTGTCGCCAATTTACCAGTGTCAAAATGGTCACATCATTTGTAACAACTGTATCGAAAAGATTGCTCAATGTGGGGAGTGTCGGGTGCCACTGTCCGGAGCTCGAATTCGAAACGTGGCCCTGGAAAACATTTGCAAAACTGTGGATGTCAAATGTCCAAATAAGAGCGAGGGCTGTGATGTGCTAACGACCGTGGAAAAGTTGAAAGGTCATTTGGAGATTTGTGGCTATCAGTAAGTTTTTTTATACAACTCGTTAGGGTTTGGTTTGGTACGGTTGGAATAACAGCAGAGTTGTGTATGTATTTAATATTTTGCTATTATTTCCAACAGTCCGATAAACTTTTGCTGTAAATTTTTGGGATGGAAGGACTGTCGCGAGACTGTAAATGACTCGTCAGTAATTCCTCATTTGGAAGCAGTCCACCCTGTCAAGAAACTTAATAGTTCTAGTTTCCGGCTGTGGTTAAATGTTTGGGGATTCCCGTTGTCTGAAGATGAAGTTCACTTTGATCCTTTAGTGGTGACATCCCTGGATTCACCGATTCTCCTCCGATCGATGGTTTCAATGGATGGACACATTACCTTTACATGCTTCATGCTTCGAAACTCTGGGGATTTGAAGAATTACAGGGTTAAGTATCGCATCGAGTCACAGACAAAAGTAAGAAAAGGTTCTAGGGAATTAAGTGGGGAACATAAAATGAATACTAAAATATATTTCCTCCTTCACTTCCAACCCAACCAATCCAGTATATTGCCCTTTTGTATTGACCTTTTTTCAGGAGGCAAACTTGGAATGGTCTGGAAACGTACAGTCCTACCGAATATTCAAGAAGATGAACAACATCAACAGCTTTCGTATTTCTGTGGAATCTCTGAAGGAGTATTGTGAATTTTACCAGGCTAATGTATTCCTCCAGCCGAGAACGAAGATTGGTATCAAAGTTGCGGTATGGAAGGCAACCGCCGCTCCAGCTCCAGCATTGGAAGAAGAGGTTTACGAGGAAGTGGATCTCTTTGGACAGACTTGTCCTCACGATCCAGACCTAAGTAAGTTTTCATCTCCCCTCTTAACCACGCACACATGGATCCTCTGTGCACTTGGGTTCTGTACTATGCTATGGTTTTGCGTGTCTGGTTCCAAGCTTGAGGAAGAATTTAAGATTGGTATCAAAGTTGCGGTATGGAAGGCAACCGCCGCTCCAGCTCCAGCATTGGAAGAAGAGGTTTACGAGGAAGTGGATCTCTTTGGACAGACTTGTCCTCACGACCCAGACCTAAGTAAGTTTTCATCTCCCCTCTTAACCACGCACACACGGATCCTCTGTGCACTTGTGTTCTGTACTATGCTATGGATAGCCGTATCTGGTTCCAAGCTTGAGGAAGAATTACTTTACCCCCGGTCCAACTTTATAACTCTAGAATTGACACTAGGGTTATATGCTATACTAAAATATATTTGCTGATCTGATCTTTTGTAAATTATAGGCTCTACAGTAGTTTTTGAGGATGTTCAATGCAATGGATGTCGTCGTAAACCCATTCGAAATATTCGATATAAGTGCTTACAGTGCGTGGATTACGATCTGTGCAGCCGTTGCATGGAACTCAGGCACCATGCTCATCATGTGTTTGTCCGGATACAAGATTTGAGACAAGACCAATTCCTCCTGCAGCAGTATCATAGACGGTAAAATGTCACAAACTATGCATTATCTTTAATATCCTTCTCGCAGTAATGGAACGTGTTGTTGTCAACTCCAATCCAATTATGATTTTTATTTGCAGTGTCGAAAATGGGGATACGTCCTTTCTGTAATTCCACTTCAGTGCGAAACTGGGACAGTGACAGAATAAATAACCAAACGAAAACTCTATAGCCCATTGCCAGTCCTTTTGGAAATGAGTGCATAGTGCATGCATATACACAGTTGCAAAAATACGTGACTGTAAACGTGTGCTAAAACATGTCAACTTTTCCATTTCTAAAATGTTATTACAGATTAAAGATAGAGGTTTAACAGAATTATTAATGATGTCAGCGTGCATGCACGTTACGCCGTGACTTGTGTTAGTCCATTTTTTATGTTTGTAAATGCCAGTGTGTATTAATAAAAATTGCTTAACAAAGCATTTTTTCTTGGACGCTGTCTGATTCTCATTATACGCATTCATTGATACCCTGTTGGTTGGAGTTGTAGAAGATTTTGCATATAATATGATATGATGATTATGACAAAACTGCACAAACCAAATTCTAAGGCCGGCGTAACCTTAATTCTTCCCGGCAGTTACTCCAGTCCAAACGACGTGTGCAATCTATCCTCATTATTCAAAAGAACTAATTTCCATACCCATTTCATTCGTTCGTTGCGTTGCTTTGACTTAATTGACCATGCAAATTGCAGTTCCGAGAACCTTATCTGCTGACTTTGTGTGATTTTTGATCGTATATATGTACTTATTGCCCAAAGAAGAAAGACGTGATTTTCTTCCCTAATGTTTTCCAGCTTTGAGAAGTATTTTTATTTTTGTGTGAGCATTTTCCCATTTCCTCTGCCCCCATTATGCTTTCAGATGGTGCAACCTTCTAATCCCAAAGTCCCAGCTCCCTTTGAAGAAGTACCCGTTTCCTCCCAGGCGACCTCGCTCGCTGACTGTTCTCAGTTCTCGTTCTCATGTCATGAATGTAGAGAAAACGAAAAGGTAGGAGGAAACGAAGCCGTACTTTCAGCTAATTATGCAAAGAATGCAAAGCAATTCCTTAGCTGTCAGATGAATTTAGATTTTCGGCAAAGTGAGTTCCCATTTCCACTTTTATTCTTGGTTTTCTCGTCCACCGCGGCGGATTGTAAAATTGTAGACTTGTTCCAGCATTCTGCTCGGTTTTTTTTATTGCAATCTCAAAGTTTTAACTAGACATTTTAAACTCGCAGTTTTACACACTTATTTTTTGACTTGTAATTTTTTTAAAAAATATTTAATCCAGTTTACCCTTATTTTACGTGGCCACAATAATAATGGCAGCAGCGTTGCCCCCACCAGACCCGATTGTTAACAAAGACGGGGTTGCACTACAAGCCATCGCCAAGAACCACCTGGAATGCCCCGTCTGTCTAGACCCGTGCCGGACTAAGCCTATCTACCAGTGCCAAAATGGTCACACTTTGTGCAACCGCTGCATCCGTCATTTACATAATTGCCCATTGTGCAGGGCAGTGCTGGGAAGAGAGAAGATTCGAAATAGAGCATTGGAAACTTTATTGGACCATGTTGAAGTGCCATGCCCGAATTTTGAGAAGGGGTGTAATGCGTTACTTGTCAGTGCAAATATTAAGAATCACTTGATGAACTGCCAGTATGGGTAAGGCTCAAGAAAATTACTTTTTAGTAGAAGCGGTCTTTAATTTAAATATACCACCTGGTCCAAATAACAGTTATGATGATCTGTTACATTTTACAGCAAATTTATCATCTGCCCGTCTCTCGGATTTGAAGATTGTAAAGTGGAACTCTGTTATGAAAATTTGGAACAACACATGTCCACAGTTCATAAAGTACTATCGTACAAAGGAGGTACAAGTCCTTGCGCCAGTTACAGGATTACCTATCACGACTTTTTATCTACAAAAACTCTCAAGGAGACAACCACCCTAACCTGGACTCCGTTACTGATAACCGCCTTTACCGACACGGGGCCTTTCATCTTATACTGCGAGTTGGACACGATGCGCAACTGCACTGCAAAGTTTACGGTTGTTCACACTGGTCAACCCACCAATGATCTCGAGGCACTGGAGGAATGGTCGGGCTCGGGCTCCAGTAACATGCACGCCACACACTGGGTCGAAATCTCCATCACGGACTGCTCTAATTATTATGTAATTTAAGAAATGTGTTAGTCTCTCAAAATTCGCACGACGCTTTTATTCGCTAATAAACTGGAATGTTTTGATATTTTTATTACACAAGTTGAAGCTTCCGGTTTCCCAGATTATGTGGCGTGGCAAGACTGTAAGTTATCAAGAGATGAAGCATGGTTATGCCAAAGGCACCTTTAAACTCTCCATGGATCAGTTTCTCCATGATGAAGAAATGGTAGCGCCCATAGTGCGTCAGGACCTACCGCAACCCAATGCCGCTCAGGGACCCGACCCGCCGCAAGCCCTGGGAAATGCGGTCAACAACGCTGTTGTAGTGGAAGGTGGCGGCGGCGGTAATCCACAAAGAGATGAGAACACGCCTCCCCCTGAAAACCCCCCTCCTCGTCCTCCGGTCAACAAAAATCGAATTGTACGAAGAAATCTTATAATTTCGCTCAAATTCGGCAAAACAGAGAACGACCTGGTGAAGCGGCCGGAAAATGAAGCCATAGGATATATGGATATAAAAACATACACAGCTGGAATTCCAGGTGAATCATTATTTTTTTGAAATTGCCAAACCTGTTGTTAATCTTGTATCTCCATCTGCTAACCGTGTCAACTTGTTTTAGCTGCGACATTCCGTGCGAAATGCAGCCAATGCTGGGACTCCCTCCGCGGAACCAGGTATAGGTGCTTGGAATGCCAGAGTTTTGATCTTTGTCATAAATGCATGGACGGTGGGGCACACGCCCACCACTATTTTGCCTTGCTTCGGGACACCGAGCAGAATGCCAGAATGACCAGAAACTTTAAAAGGTGGGATAATATCGTATATCGCCAATAACCTATGCTCATTTAACTTGCAACTAATTTCAGCCTATATTTTTCCCCCATTTTCTAGAATTTACCGTGAAGGTCCCGAATGCCCAGACGGGACTCCAACTCCGAATGTTCCTAAACGTCAAAAGAAAACCACTATTCGCATGCCCCAACCTCAGCCAGCTGCAGCTGTACCTCCGCAAGGTGGAAATCTCCTAAATTCTGGCCCATTCGTTGCTGCCACTGGTGTTCTTCCACCTCCCATTCAACCCCATACTGCTGCGGGTACTCCGATTCATGCAATTGCTGCATATCTTCGAGATATGCGCCCTCGCGCTGCATTAGCACCGCCATGTTAGCTTTAAAGCATTTATTATAATTTCTCAATTTTTGTTTCTAACTATGCAAATATCAAAATTTTTTCCTTTTTTTGCCCAGTTGCTTTTTGACAAAATGAAATTTTCTTCGTTTTTTATTATAGCGCTCGGTTTGGACAAGTATTTTCGTCTCTGGTGGTAGCTTATTTGTATTCTACTACTTGATGTAGGTGGTTTTTTCCGTGTTATTTTAAACCGTGTCTTCATAGTTTTATTTAAAGTGTCCTTTTTTAGCTGCAAAACGTTTTCAATTGTGATATGTAAATATTCTGGTCTACAACATTGTGTAAAATTTTGCAACTATTGACTGTCATCTGTATTCTCAAATTCTCGCTAATTTACATATGTATTTTTACCTTTCGTTTCGCGTATCTTCACAAATCATTGATAATATGATCCCTACTGCGTCGAACCAATCGAAACCGCCAAACCAAATAAAAACATTAACCGACCGACCGAACTTAATAAGCTTAACTAGACTTTATGCCATCCACAACTAACGGTTCATTTCTGACTATGTACATGTAATAATAAGCCAAGCAGCCTCCGTTTCGTTCTTGTATTAACCTCCAGCATTCAAATGCAGAATCCTTCGGAAATAAGTTTGCTCCGTGTGAGAATCACCATAAAACCCGATGTACGCATCTGGTGCAGAGTACTACTTTGCATTCAGAAAGAATTTTTTTAAACTTTTCTTTTATTCAAGTGGCCACTTTTTCTTTTTCCGAAAGTGCGGAGGTGCTTCAACGGGAGGAAAAAAAACGTTCTCAAGTCAATGTGCTCTGCCTGTGTATCCGCCGCTCGAGACGGTCCTTTTCAAAGAGATAGATATATATCCACATCACACAATGCCAGGCACATATGCACATATTCTCTACATAAGAGCTTCACCACATTCTCTCCCATCTGTTTCATACATATTCATTAAGTGAATTGGCCTGAGCAATTAGCATTTACCATTACTTTTTATCGCTGGCATATCATCCTCATGTATACTACGCGTTTTTTCCCCTTATGTCTTCCCATTTTGAGTTTCCACTTAAAGCCATCTTCATTTTCGGAGCGTGTGTGGCATGCCATATTGCATGCAATACGCAGCAAAGCGTTCGTTGGAAAAGCTCACATTTTCCTTTTTTTCCATGTGGAGTACCTAGTCACAAAACGGGATCTGTTTTCCCCAGATATGGACATACACAACACGAGAGAGAGAGAGAGAAAGAAATAATAATGGTTAATACAAATAAACACACAGGGAGAAAATTCAATGTGTGTGTGTGTATGTGTGTGTTGTACAGATGTCTAGTGGTTAGCTTCAATTTAGTTATATGCTTCCATGCTAAATGAATAAAAATCAAGACATTCCACGGGAATTCTGGTATTCCACTGGTAACCACTGTAGTAATTCCAGAGCAGCTGTCATTTTTCATTAAAAGTAGCACACCCAACTCTCATAAATTTCACCACCAACATTTTGCGCTGTAGGAAAAAAACAGGGGAAAAATCGACAGAAAAAACACGTGTAACTGACTGATTGCGAGGGAGAAAATGGATGGAAAACATGACAGCTACAAACGTACTCCTCCACTCCCACAGCACATATTATACAACCCAATTATGGGATCGTTCGTAAAGTAGGATATTTACAAACCGGAACACCATAAAACACGACAATATATAGTCGGAAAGATAAACTATGTGTGCCTGATCTTTGATACCAATCTTTCCGAACCTCCCCCCTCCCCCGCCGTCCTATTGTTTGGGCATTAGTAACACTTCGAAGAGAAAGCAATGGGGATGTTTACTCCATATTATGGGAGCAAATATGCAGACAAACAAAAAAAACTAATTACTGGAGTAAACAACCGCCCATTTCCCGTGTGTGTGTGTCTCATAATTTCAGCAGTGTGTTTCCAGAGTGCAACGTGCCCAGAAGCTATTCGTCGCTTATTGTCAGCTAGTTCTTCTACGTCTCGTCTCGCGTCCCCTATAACCATAATCATATTCATCATCCCGAGTTCTCAAACTGCTTCATGCATCCTTAAATGTGGTCTTCCACACAAAGTCTACTTTTTAACAGGGGGTAATGAAAAGGTAAATAAAATAACAAGGCCTTTCACTTTTCGTCTCACAAAAGCATGCACAGTTGGGCAGAATGAAGTGAAAGGAAAAGTTGAACTCGTTTCAGCAGACTTTTCCATTTTGAACCTTATAAACATCCCTACACCCCAGCCAGATTTATTTAGGGTCTTAACAACTTTTTTTTTTAGTTTTTGGTAGTTTCACCCGCTCCATTCTCTTCAGAGCAGCACAGCTTTTTTTGTGTTTACTTTTTTCACAGTTCAGATCCTGTTCACTGTAGCAAAACCACGAGACCAGAATGCAAACACGCAGAATGCAGAGAGCTTATATATTTTTCTGCTAAAGTGAAACATGTTTTCCGACCACCACAACCAACAACCATTATGACTTGAACAGTATTTTTCCCAAAAACAAAAAAAAATCCAGTTAATCTACATTCCAATATGTTATCCCATCCCATCCCCGCAAAGTACACAATATGGATTTATTTACTTAAAAATGTACCGTTTTTTATCGTAAACACAAAGTATGGTTCAGTTTATCGAAAAAGTTGAACAACTTTTTTTCTTCTTTTTGTTTTGAATTGAGCCAAAAAAAGTTGATATTTTTGAGACTCAAAAGGTATCTTGGTGGAGCCGAAAAACTTTCCAGTAAAATAATGTTTTCTCCTCGTATATTTTCTCGTGTGTCACGACCAAAACACAGTTGGTGACATGTGTTCTCCGCCACCGTTACCACCCACGAAAAAAACCGGAAACAGGCAAAACGGATGATACACAATTTCGGATTCGCTCAAAAATTCCTAAAAACTTTTCCGTCATGCGGCGGTGAATGGGATGAAACGGAGTAGAACTTTTTTGGCGAGTTTTTACTAGTCTTTAGTTACTGACAACATACAATGCTTTTTTTGGTGGAAAAACAAAGAAAAGCCTACCTCCAACCATTTTACATGTATATCGACTCACATTTTTTTCGTCAATATAAACCACATAAACGTGCCGACTATAACTCCTTCTCAACTTTTTCCGAGACAAGGAAAAACAACTTTTCACACTTTACGAATAAACATCTCCACTCAAACTGCCAGTCGACCGCACTTTAAAAAGTACTTTTGTTATTGTTAACACATTCGAACAGAAAAAATCCTTTTTATATACCTTTTCTATAAATAAAAATAAATATATTGTATCAACTTCAAAAAAAAAATATTGAATCCAGAATCCGTCTTACCTTCAAATTCCCGTGAAAATCCGGCTTTCTCTTGGCTCTCCTCAAAAGTACATTTTTTTATACCCTCAAAAACCACCAAGTTTTATTTTCACAGTTGACTATACTCACTTATACAAACCTCACGTTTTTTCCTTTGGGACACGTTTCACTTTCCTTTACCACATCATAAAAAAATTGTTACAGGGATCATACTAATATTATAGCCCTGCACAAAATGCAATTTTCAGCACCACATCCCCAATAAAATATGCATGTACGCAGTTTTAGGTCACTATTTAAAACAAAATTCTTGTAAATACCTCCACTCTATCTGTTCAAGGGTATATATGCTCTGCATTTGGGTTTTTTTAGATGGTTGATGTAAACAGTGCTCCACAATAGCCCTGCGGGCAGTCAAATACTTTCAGCAGAGTGAAATAGATTTCCATCAGCAAAGCTTTTTTTTTCTTTTCGAAAGAACCCCATTACAAAACTGATTATTACAGCGTTATTCCTCCACTACACATCTCTACTGTTCGGAATGGAAATCCACTCTCAAGAGATATCTCCAAAAAGGATTCCTTTTGTCCTTGGTTTTTTCTAGTCTGAGAGCTTCCCAGCTTGACAAACACAGTCACAAAGTGTTTCTTTAGATTAGAGAAAAAAGTTTGGTTTTCAGTTTCAGCACCAAAATGCGGGACATATCTTTTAGACAATGGGTAAAGAGAAAGTTTTTTCTTCTTCACGTCATCGTCATTCCCACAATGAACCAGTCGATGACCTTTTGCGCCGACCCAAGTTGGAATTTTCCATGTGATCCATAGTACACGACAAGGAGGTGGTGGTATGGAGAATGAGCAATGTCATTATGCCTTTCACAATATCATACAATTTTCTAATCCTCTGAACAGTGATCATCAGTCAGTGCAGTAACCTGGATCCAGCTAGTTCACATCTGCAATCTACCCCAGTCTCATGGATATCCTGTGCCTCCCATCTAGTAAAAAATTGAAACCGTTCCAAATTCTCTGTGGCCCTTTCAAGATTACCAATTGCATGCATAAGTAATAATGCAGTATTATTAAGGGGAACTCAAGTGAAAAAAAGGGCGAGAGAGAGGGTGAGAGGCTCAGTCTGTGAAAATGAAAGGACTCCGAGATAGAGAGAGAGAAAAAAATATTCTTTTGAGAGGAATCTTTTTTTTTTCAAGCTTTTTCTCCTTGTTTTGCTGTTGATACTTGATACTCGTGTCTTTTTTTTTCTGGTAGTGATCGGTGGAGAAAAAACGCGTGATGAATACAACTCGAAGATTCTTGGTTCCTTTTATCAAAAAAAATCTCACTTTCTTGGGATATATATAGCGTTGTAGAGTGAACAATAATAAAAGATTCAGATCCTCATCAGCATCATTGCCGTCATGATGGCAAAAAAGAGGAATGTTCGGAATGAGAAAAAAATCCAATTTTTTAGTTCGTTTGTACACAGTAGTCACTATTACGCCCAAAAAGGGTTGGAGGAACTGTTTAAATGCGAATGCTCATTACATGTTCCACTTTTTTCCAAAAAAAAAATTAAACCACTCCTCCAAACGTCACAAATTGGCAGTGTTTGTCAAGCACCTGAATTTAGCTCTGCACGGGCTAAATTGACTGTGATATTCATGTCAAGTTCAACTTGATACAACAATTAAGTCGTTTGATGTTTTGACGAGAAAGGGAAGCTGTGTTTTGGCTCCAGTCCCAAAATGATCCCCCTCTTTTCATTTCAGGCTGCAACAAACACTCACACTCAGACACAATGTATTTTGTTTGATGAGCTTTGGGATAGTGTGATGCAGAAACAATATCTCTCTCTCTCTCTATGTGTGTATGTGTACACAACTACTAATTACTTTTTAGCTCTCCCGTCTCCCTCCAGAGTAAATCCGACTGCGGAGTGAAAGCGGGTGGTAACGTGCTCAAAGAAGTATACATCGTGTGTGTACACACTTGTAACTTTTTTATTCTCTGGTGGGATTAGTGCACCTCGTGAAAGGGAAAGTGATCGAAATTTCCTCCTAGAGATGCATCCCAAGCCAGCACAAAAGTTGTAAAGCTATATAAATGACTTGGAGTGCAATAAAGAACGTGACGTTTCTGACTTTACTGCATTCTTTTTTTCGGTGGGAGGAGTTCCAACCCTTGTGAACTGAGGTGAAAACGTTTAAAAGTTGAGAAAACACCTCTTTTCACACTTTTGGGAGCTCTTGTGTTTTAACCCGAGCAGTCGAGGTCAGGTGATGTTAGTCCAAAGAGTCCAAACTGGTAGTAATACCGGGCCGGCGTGTGTGGTGGAAAAGTGCATCCAGGGAATCCAGAGCACCTACCCTACCTACTCCTACTGCTGGGGTGCTAATTAACAAGAGGAAAAAGGAAGTTGGGCTGTTTCTTCAGATGAAATTGTTCTTACCCAATCCCCCAATCTGATATACACAGGAACACAGTCGTCCACACGCGCATTCACACTGCCCACATATACCAGGATATAATTTTTTGTTTTCAACTGCTGCTGCATCACCGAGATTGCCGACTTTTGCTTGTGGCTCTTGCTACGTGTAATTTTGTAGGAATTAGGGAATGTTCCACATCCCGGCTAAATTATCAAGAGACTGTATGTTTTTCTCTCTTCTAATGTTCCCCAAATTACACTCAATATCCACCAGAGCTTCCTTTTTTGCCCAGCTCTACCAAAAAAAATGTGTTTTCCACTCAGATTTTTTTTCTGCTCTGCAGAGTTTTGTAAAAACCGGAAAACAGCTGAACCTCTTATATGGTCAGGGAGAAAGGCAATTAGGGAAAGTAATTTTCTCCAAAAAGAAGAAATCTCCACATAGCAAAGTATGTAATTGTGCTATATTTTTTTCTCCCTCATACTTTTCGCATTTGCCACGGATGACCACCACATGCCCTGGCTGCACCCCAACAAGGCAATAATGAGATATCTCGAAAGTGGGGGAAACAATCTCTCATTTTCTCTTTTGCTGTAGCGATAAAGCCGTCATCACCAAAAAACGATGTCCATCTTTCAATCTAGTGATGCAGAAAGTATACCAGCCACAGCCACCACCACCATCACAGTTCTTGGTCAACAATACAATAAAAAAAGTTTATTTTTTTTAGATTTCCTAGCTAAACTCTTTTTTTTCTTCCCTGTCAAAGCATTGCTTCACTATACGTATTTGGAAAAAAAATTGTACAGTTGCGAGTCGCGCACGTACACAACCTTTCTCTGCAACTGACAACGGGAAAGTGGAGACTGGAGTCTGGACTGGAGATGCACAGCTAGAAAATGGTGGAGTCGTCCTCCTCGGCCTGGAGTACACACACTTGTCTCCTGGAACCCCTTGTTCCCAAAGCAAAGAGTATATATAGTTCCACAGTAGTGTAGGAGTCGTTGTATCATGTCTGGGTTTTGTGTGCGTATTCCAATACGCTGTGAAGAGGCTTTCATCTCTTTCTCTCAAAAAGTGAGACTTTCTCTCCCTTTCTCCCTCTCTCTCTCTCTAGCTTTTTGTCTCCCGTTTTATGGATATGTGGAAAAACTGACTCTTGAGCCGCGTTTTTCGGTAAATACACAATTCTTAACGCTGTTCGTTCAGCAAACTACTGTCAAAAAAGAGTTTTTGGAAGGCTTCACTTTTGTGTCACGTTTGTCCCATGTACACCCAGAAATATTAAGTTTTTTCCCTTATATTCCTCGCTCTCCTTTAATTTCTCGCCTTTATTTCTGCAGCTTTTGGAAATAATGTTTGAAGCAATATTATCTTCAAAGTTTAATTTTCCCTGCTTTTAGCACTTTTCTCTCCCTTCACATCCCATTCCAGTTCATAATAAATTTGCGTGTTGTGACAGGTATATAGCAGGGTATTCATGTAATTCGATAAATTTTGCTGGCCGAGTAATTTGAAACATATTTGATGATGCCTATGTATACACACACTGCTGCTGGATGGATAATATTATTTCCTGGAGCGGAAAAGATAAGGGAGATCCGGGGATAGCATAAAGCCAAAGCCACTACCCTTTGTAGTAGTTAGTTGCACTCATTAGCTTTTTCTACGCAGAGAAAATTGTTGAGAATTAATGGAACAGCAGGGTTTCGCGGAGCTCACAGGTGTGATGTGTGAAATATATAAGGAAAGACGCCAAGTTGAAAAGGCTCTCCCTCTCTCTCTCTCTCTCTCTCTGTGTGTATTTATTTACGTGTAAAGTTTCACTATTTAAAACATAATTAAATCCTGATAAACTTGAAAAACTTGTTCAGCTGAAACCCCACGCGAGCGTGCGTTTCAAAGTGTTATTGCGAATAGAATGAAACAGAAATTATCATCAAAGAAATAAATAGCAACTGCATTTTTCATAAAAAAATTATATATCTTTCGGATTTTATTACACCCACGTCCGGTATGGGGTACCCAGTAGGAGAACGCATGCAGAAAAGTTGTAAATCTTGTAGGTATCCTGAACCAAACCGCTTTCTTAAGCAAATTTATTTTTTACCTTTGGCATGGCTTACAAGAAAATTAATGCATTTAAACTTGGGGCGGAGTTGTTCGTGAATCATGTCACTGGTGAGGGTCCAAGTAAGCAAAAATGGGTACGGTGCAGGCGCTGTGTTTAATACTAGAGACTTTTGTGACACTATTTTCGCTCCACCCCAAAGAAATCCAAGTACCGAGTATATAGCGAGCCATTAAGAAAGTTTTTTTCTACACAAAAAAAAATTTCTCCATGACTCACTGAGTGAGTTGGAAAGGCGCTGTCAAAATGTGTCTACTTTTGTACTTTTCTCCTTTTCTCTCTTTTAATGTATCATCTTTTATGATTGTGACTGTGTACTAGCCGTACAAATCCAGTTATCTATACGGATATTCAGTTTCATTCAGACGTTGGCTATAATGGTAACATCATTCTTCACAATTTCTCCTTGAAAGTTGAATGGAAATGGGAAAGAAAAGGGGAATCTGGAGGAAGAACCTTGTTCCAGCAGCATGCTATTCACTCTCTCTCTCTACTTTACTTACTTTTGTACGGGGATACCGTTGTGCTTTTCGTCTTCTTCCTCCGGTGCTAATCTTTTGTGCCTATTGTTCATAAAAAAGGGACAGAGCACGACAGGGATGATGTTATGCTGGTTTTCCGATGAAACAAGTTTATCCTTATTCAGCTCCAGGTTTCACATAAAAGCCTCTTTTGAAATGGAAACATCAACTTTTGATATAGCTAAAGCTAGGGATTTTGGATCTTCTTGAATGTGATGATATACCTCTAGCCAAATTCCATTTTTCGAAATGATTGGTGGAGTATCCATTTAACTGACGTGAGTTGACGCGTGCATATATATCACCAATCAAAAGTATCATCGAATCAATTCCGAGTCAACTGCGAGGAAATATGGTGAGGGGATTTTGGTGAAAATTATTGTTTCATTTCCAGTTTGACGGGATCATTAGTGGTTTTCCAAGCGCAAATTTTCTCATCCCCTTTTTTGCGAACCCAGCACTAAAAGTGTTTACAGGGGGAGAAATGAATGAACCTCTAATATAAAAGCGAGTGGATGGAATATGAAACACTGATACGATCCACTAAAGAATAATAATGTTTTGTATGAAAATACGATGATAAAATAGGCTTTATACTCGGTAGCTGTATGTATTATACCCATATATCCCTTTCATTTTATGAGACACGGAGACAAAAGATTTCCAGAAATACGTATACCTATATAGCATCGAGTTGGAGATGATCGTGGGTGATCAAGACCACAGAGAGTCCCCGGGTTCAGAGTTTTTTTTAGTCTTGTTGGTTTCCCAGCCAGTTTATACTTTGATGATGGAATGGAAGGAAACAGGGATCAGTCTTTTTGAGCTAAAATAACCTTTTTTGGGAGTGCATTTTGCGTGAATTTCATTTCATTTTGCCTACCGGATGGGGAATACGAAATGACGAGGTTTTTGAAATGAAAAGGGATAAGACAGGATACCAGCATAGCAGTATGAATTTTCGGTCGTGCAGTTGAGTTTTAAATGGAGTGATGGATTTTGGGATGTTCCAAGAGAAGAAATGGGATATGAGGGCAGTCAACTGGAAGGAGGATGATAGAGAGAAGTATACCAAAGTTGTGTACAGGTTTGAACTCATCCTTCAGTTCATCCTGGTGAAGTTGTATCATGAATAGTTTTTGTAAACTTGTAAACAAAGAGTTTCTAATTCATAAATCATGTGAACCTTCCTTTTTCGGTGTCGAGGCAGACAACTGTAAATACTGTAATCTGTACGGATCTTTTTCGAATTAGAGGTGCTCATATTAGGAAGGATGGAATATGTTTGAATACGAGTCAACTAATGAGCTAAGACATTAGACAAATCAACAAATGTACAATACTATATTTATGTAGTACAACAACGAGGATTACACAAATCCCAAATATCAGATCATATAAAACGATTGAAAAAATATTTGACACTAGTATAATATTAGCTTCACCTCCACCATACAAGTTCAAGTTTACATTAATCGTTTTGGCTTTTTCTGTATCTATCAACAGAACCCCATAATTACACCATGTATCAAAATATCAAACGACATTATCACATACGAATCAGTCAGTGAATGAGAATAACTTTGGTTAATTTCCACTTCAAGTAGTAAGGCCACGAGTACAGAGCTCCAGTGCCGCCTCCGGTTTCTTGGCAAAAAGTGTCTGATATTCAGTTGATGCTTTCAATTCATCCTGTGATTTTCTAATAAACAAATTGGTAACAGTTTTAATAACTTCATTAAACTTGAACTCCATTTTTAAATCTATTTCACAGTAAATGTTAAATGTTTCACAAGAGAAACAATATATGCTTATGTTATACTTACGACTTTAGTACTTGAACAGCTTTCGACACCATATCTCCACAGCCATCCACATTGCGAGCAAAAAGGAACAGTTTTACTGCCGTGTTTACTTCATACCATAAATTAGACCTTTCGAGCAATAGCGACTTCATATGATTTTCTAATATTGAAATGTCATATTTGTGACCAGCCTCAAACAATTCTAGAGCAATTTGAGGTTGTTTCGTGGGTTGCTCTATGTCCCAATAATACAAAAACTTGAGGAGCGCCTTGATTCCCTCTTCAGTCATGTCCACCATTTCAATTTTGCTAGTTTTGGATTCCTGAAAGCTGCTCCCGAACATGGTTTGCAACACCGAGCTGTGAACTGCAAGTATAGAAAAATATATTCATTCATTTCCTGCTTGTTATATGAAATAGTAACCTTAAACCCATCTTTAGTTAATTTTCGACTTCGCACCTGAGAGGAAGCTCCGATGACATTTAATTTGAGCTCCATTACTTGCCACAATTTCAGCATCGCATTCCACCTCGTCCTGAAGCATCTTTTTGTTCATCACTAGCACATCAGGAACGACAGGAGCTACCACTTTATTCGACACGGAAACAGTAACACTGAGACTTGCTCGAAAATGTAGAGTCACTGTTATCAAACCAGTTGGACTTCCATCCACTTGGGATTTCCATATCGTTATCTTCACAAACTATTTCATTTCTGCTATTATTGCCATTGCCAAAAACTGACACTGAGGACCCGGACGGAGCATGTTTTCCAACTTTGATGATGACCTTCATCTCTATTAACAAAGAAATTAGAATTGAATTACAAATAATATATAACTTTAGATGAATGAGACTAATCTTTGGTAATAATTAACCTTGAGTTTCGCTGGTGGTAGGTGGCACAAATCCAAATCCTCCATTTGCTCCATTCTCTGATAATATGTTGTAACCAAAAAGGCTTGGGCCGCTTTGCAACTGCCGTGTCGACTCCGACTCGTCACTACCCCTTCGAAAATGATGATCACCATCACCGAAACCAAAAGGCTGAGCAAAATTAAACGCTGTTTGACCCCGGAGTCCTTCCGCTCTTGCATTCCCCAGCTCCACCTTCNTGAGCAAAATTAAACGCTGTTTGACCCCGGAGTCCTTCCGCTCTTGCATTCCCCAGCTCCACCTTCACTCTCAGCTGATCGTTCCCAAACACACTTCTCAGCTTTTCCAGCAACACTCCCTTCACCTCCACTCGCAGCTTCTTGCTGCCAAAATTTACCTTGGAGGAAGACGCAGTTGCAAATGTTAGCTGAAGTCCTCTGAAAATTGGAAATGAGCCCACAATTCAATTTCAATAACTTACATACGCCCTCTTACTTTATTTATTTTTTACTTATAATTATAAGTAATTTTACTTTTCTTCCTCAGCATTTCCACATCCCAATAGGAGACCAGCCGCAGCCCTCGGATGTTCCGTCAACGAGTTGAGGATCATGTCCCGGAAATTCTTGGCTGGCTCACTGTCATCAAACGAGGATATCAAATAGAGTACTCTACAGTCCCCACTCCTCCCTTTGCCACCCATCCCCCCGTCTCGGTTCTGTTGAAAGGAGACTTCCACATTTCGACAGAGATAGGCCTTCACACAAGGCTCGAAGTTACGCTTGTTTCCATCCACGTAGCGGAACATGGCGATTACGATTGACGACGATATGACCACTTTTAAAAACTTTTTGGATTATCAAATATGGATAGAAGGAACAGATAATGTCGAAAACCAGCTTTTTGTTGTTTGTTGGTGGTGGACCAGGCAGGAGGAGAACTGAACTAGAGAACAAAACTCAAAACCTGAAAAAGACGTGCTTCATGATGATGAATATGATGATGCGATGTCTTTAAATACAGAAAAATGCATCTTGCACTTGCCTAATATCTGTCAGCTGCAAGCAGCTACCTATTTCAGTCAGACAGAACAGAAGTGTTGTGTTGCTGCTGGTCTAGTCTGTCTGTCTATGCATTACGCATGGGCCTGTTTTTATGTATATTGTATTGTAATGCATGAATTGCAATGAAATCCGAAAGTTGTGATGTGTCAGTTCATGTTCAATGAATTGAATTGAATTGTGCATGCATGCGGATTAAATGCGGAATTGCGGAATTGCGGAGATGCAGAATGATGCATGCAGGCAGGCACGTCGTGGTTGGTTATAAACCTTAGTTTTAGTGAACTTTTAGTTTTTGTGTAGGAGGAGGCATGTGAGAATCATTGCTGAATTACGTTATTAATTTAATGTTTAAATGGTAGGCTCATAAGCAGGCCATATTATAGCCTGATTAAGATGTATTCTGTTTTAAACCTAGGTATTGTATTATCCAATGTAAGTCATCACAGTTTTTAGGAAACGGCATTGACAGCGTTAACAGCGTCAATCCTTCCATAGCCGAAAACATTGTTGGGGAACGTGTTGGGGTCGATTCCTCCGCAACTGCTGGCCGTGCTCTTGTCCAGCTCCTTGCGAATTGCACTCTCTTGCTTGGTAATAGCTTCGTAGACTTCGTCGTAGGTTAGTTTCCTTTTCTGAAACATGAGAGCGACAACGCCGGCAACGTGGGGACAAGCCATGGATGTTCCAGACATGGTGGCGTAGCCAGTATCACTCTTATGGGATGCAGAGAGGATTGCACCACCTGGAGCGGACTAAAATTACATTGAGATTGAATTGGCGTTGAGGCACAATCGGTACAACGGAGTTAAGTATTATTATTAGTATTTCATAATTGAGTTGTGATAAAGTTGACATACAATGTCTGGCTTGGTACCGCCTCTGACGCTGGGTCTACAATTTGTAAGAAAGGATTCAAAATTAGGTAGGCATGTGCTAGTTTGGAAATGTACGAAAGATTGCTTCCATTCGATTCCGAGCGCATTGCATTACCCCAAACTACTGAACCAGGAAATTTTCTCGTCCGAGTCCGTACTTCCGACTCCGATCACTTCTGCAAGGTCACCAGGTGAGTTGGCACTTCCACACCCGTCCTGGCCCGCATTTCCGATGCTAAACACTGGAATAATCCCAACGGATTTCCAAGATTTGACAATATTCCTGTATGAAGTATCCCCTTGACCTCCGCCCCAACTAGTAGTTTAAAGATATAATCCGAAGTATTAGAACGGATTATTAGCAAGGAAAATGAGCATGGCATGAAACTAATTAAATGTACCTGTTAGAAACGACATTGGGAGCCATATCGCAATTCGCTGATGATGATGACCCATCAGGTTTGGTTGGACACTGTAATTAAGCGAATGCGACGAAACACATTTACAGCAAGGTAATTACATTTTTTTAATCAACCATGTGAAATCTATGTTTTTCAAACCTGTATCCATTGACCGCATTTAGTGAGCTGAGATTGGCCACAAGTATTGGTACTGCAACCTTTGCATGCGATCCAAGTTCTGAAATGAGTTCACAAGCCAGTTACAAGTCAAATTATTAAATTATGTAGTGGTTTTGTAAATTTTGTAAACTCACGCTCCAGGGGCTACACCAATTTTATTAGATCCTGCGATCGTCCCCCTACAAAGACTCTAACGAGTTTTAGGACAGGACATACCATTTTTTTTTTAATTTCAAAGTTTTAACAATAGTTTTGTTTGAGCATACATGGTGTGTGTTCCATGACCGTTTTGGTCATTCGGTGTTTTTGAAGTTTGATAGGGATCAAACCACCCGTAACTAGTCCTCCACCGGGCTCTGAGAGCTTCATGGGTGTACCGAACTCCAGTATCTGCACTTGTCAGTTTAATGCAAAAGTTACAATCACGCCGATGTCAACATTATAAATAAGCATAAAAAAATGCAAAATGGCTGACCAATATTAGCAACAACAATGCCTCTCCCGTCGTAAGTGGGCCATACGTCGGGTGCCCTGATTTTCTTAACGCCCCAGGCATTCTGATCGGCTCTCGCGTTGGAAGTAATCGGAGGGTCGATGGTGAACACTTGTTCTTTACTAATTCGGGCCACTCCTGGAACGCTCGAAACCATGTTGATCAACCCAGAATCCGCATTTTTAATACTCATCTGGTTGGTAATCCAAAATGTTTCGTATGGAACTCCCATCGTTCCCAAAACGTTTTGCAGGGGAGCCTGTTGCATGTTTGCAAAGTTCTGTTGTGCGTTCGTCAGCGCCGTTCTTTTCTCTCCAGTACTGGAAAAGTTCATCCTGTTGATTTCATCAATAACTGGGCCAATCCCTTGGGTAAAGGATACCATCACGTCTTGCTTCTCCCCAGAGAAAAATCGCTGCTGAAGGCTGGGATCAATGATGGCCTGAGCCTTAACAAGGATTCTGGGGTTGGTGGCTAAAAGCGCCGTGCCGAGCACGATGAACGCTGATAGAATTCTCGCCATGGTGTACTAGATTCCTGGAGAATTTTCCAAATACCTCCACCTGGTGAAACTTTTTCGACTTGAAGACAAAGCGGATCATTGGACCCCATCGCTTTTAAACTCCAATTAGGCGGAAATTGTGGTTAAATCGGGAATGATTTGTGAGTGGATTGGGGTGAGCTTGTTGAAAATTATTGAAGGAAATGACGTGCGCAGACATAATTAATTTACTTAATCAAGTGGTTTTGTATTTTTGCAACACCCCAACAACTATTTAACTCCACATTTTCTTGGAATAATATATTTCTACTTGGCACACCTGTTGTACAAATATCGGATAAACTAGTTACGCAAGAGCAAATTGTAATTAAACTGCAGATGGGAAGACAAATTGTTTGTCATTTCAATTGTGATTTATTGGTTGGGCTTGGTGAAGGTTTAATATACTCATTGCTTTTGGCAGTTTTCCAGCCAAGCGGTTGATAAAAACTGGAGACGTATCGTAAAAACATGGTCACATGATACAGAAATTCACATAAAAACCTTATTTATTTATGTACCTAAGTACTGACGTGTATACACTTTCATATTTATTGCAAGCACACGTGTACAATATAACTTTGTATTTTACATATAAATATCTATAAAATTGTTGTTTTTTTTGCAATTCCTGAATTTAGCGATTATAATGTTTATAGTACAATTCTACCGAATACATTCTGTACCTGTAGACAGTGCCTCTCCATTTGGCATGGTCGCATTCACTGCACACAATGCGTCAACTCGACCATATCTACACAGAAAAGAAAGCAATAATAATTATCAGAGGACTTATGTCAGATAGAAATGAAATCCTTGCCACTTGTCACCTCCAATGAATCCCAACTTACCCAAACATGTTATTTGGGAATCTGGATGGACTAGAGTAAAATGGACAGCTGGGGTTGAAACGTCCCAGCGTTAGCCCAGTTTTAACGGCCGTTTCTTCTAGAATAGATACCACTTTAAATTGATCGAGTGTCACAGTAGAATCATTTTGTCCTTTCCTGTAAGCAGAGAGCATTAGTGCCATCGTCCCTGCAACGTGAGGGCAAGCCATGGACGTTCCCGAAATGGTATTGTAAGCGGTGTCAGAGGTGTACCAGGCGGATGTAATGTCACTACCCGGGGCTGAAACCTGTTGGCGGAACAATTTGTCATTAATTAACTAATTATTCTAAGTCTAATATTGTACCAAAGTCTGGTAGTAGCAGGATCCAACCTCGGGCTTGATGTGACCAAAGCCAAAAATTGAAAACTGTCCTGCAGGTCCTTTGGAGCTGAAGACAGATAATCGATCTCTCCTATCGGTGCTGCCGACACTAAAAGTACGAAGCTGACTTCCTGGGGACCCTGTGCTGGCACAGAAAGGCCCTGAATTCCCAATCGCAAAAACAGACATAATCCCTGCTGCGGTCCAAGCGTCGATAGTTTGATTATACCAGTTTCGATATCCAAAGCCTCCCCACGAGTTGCTAACAACATCGGGAGTTTTGGACTTGTCAGGGTCGGTTCCGTCGGGGTTTGTTGGTTCCAACATCCATTGACCGCATGCAAGTAGTTCTTCTGAACTGCATGAATCACTTCCGCAACCTCGACATGCGATCCATTGAGCACCTGGAGCAACTCCAATCCCTTCCTTACCTCCAGCAATTGTCCCCCTGCATTTGATCCAGCCAGAACCCAAGGTGTGTAAAAGCAATACCATTTTAAAAAATGAGGAACAAAATACTAAGTTGCCTGTCAATATTTACCCACATTGTGTGCGTTCCATGTCCATTTCCGTCATTTGGTGACGATGACTTATCATAAGGGTCTATACATGTAAGAAAGTGATAATGAATATCTTAATAAACCTGTAAATATGATACGTACTCATCAATCCGGGCATCTTACCAAACCATCCATGGTCAGACCTCCAATTTCCCTGAAGAGCTTCATGCGTGCCGAGAACACTGCCAAAAGAATCACAAAACAGGTCTTCATCGTCACGTAGGTTGCGACAAAATGTTTTTAATCCACTCACTCACCCTGTATTCAATGTTAGCAACAACTACTCCCTCTCCCCTAGTTCCCAACTGTTTCCAAACCTGGTCTGCCCGAATCGTTGCTACTCCCCATTGGACAGGCTCGTCCGCATTTGGAGTAATCGTCGACGGGACCGGTTTCAAATATACTTTAGGCATCACCTGAACATTGCTTACGTGCCGAAACTTTGCAATGCGCTCTACCAATTGCAACCCAGCCCCACGAACGATTCATTTGGTTACTCGACCAGAAGCTCGTGTGCTGGACCCTTTGAGCTTTCAAGAAATCCTGCAGAGAGCCCTGCTTGTCACGGGCCAGCGATTTGAGCCTGGTGGTGAGAGCTGTCACTTTGCTAATGCGGCTCGAGAAACGCTGAGAATTGATGCTGTCAATGACGCGGGCGTTGCCCCCATCAAAATCAACCAAGACGTCGCTCGTGCTTACTAACTGTAACGTTCTCATAAGCTCGTTGTCAATGTTCCCTCCTTCGGAAACCGACACTCGCAAAAGGAAGGCTATGAACACGGTTGAGAACAGCATCTTTCTTGCACCCAGAAATCAGAAGAATAAACCGACAAGTGAGGTACGACGAGAAAGGTCATGGCTCATCTGAGGTTTTAATCCTGTGAAACAATAAATGACATACCTGCATACTTCGATTCAGCTAGTGGGTGGCCTTGATTCCATATTCGCAATCGTGCCAAACTACAATACGAGTTGTGTGTGGCCTACGAATGACGCAAATCTCATAATTTGTGCCCTGCCGTTTTTTCGAAAAAATTAGGTTAATAAGATACAATACAGCGTAATAAGCTTGTACTGACTTAATGTACACAATATTGCTTATTGTAGCTCGCTTTCAGACTTAAACATTCTGTCACATCTGTATAATTAATGCTTGATTTGCATTGCTTAATAACACATACTTTCATCACAGTAGTCTTTTACCGAGTATCAAAACATTTGTCATTTGCAAAAATGGAAAAAATTGACCTCGCTTGTGGCGTTCTCCGAATTCATGCCATTCCTCCACCTCCACGCTTTTCTCACGGGTCATGGCTCACGCAAGGCGTCTGTCTGCTTTCAAATTAAATTGTAAAATGTTCATGCTATATTCTCTCGGAATTTTGTCCAAAAAGTCACAATAATTTGTGAAGTTGCATGGAATACAAACTGGAAATGACATGCGCATGCTTAATTAAGGTGTGGACTTTTTGTTTGTGGATTAAACCGCCAAAATAATTTATTTATCTACGCACAATACGCCATGACTGTTGCACACCAAACCAACTCAATTAAATTAATGATGTAAGTAGTCAATGTATTTAAACAGTTACTGGGAAGACGTGTGCCGCGCAATGATATTGAGCACAGTAGACTGTACACTGTTCCATGCATCCACTTCTCCAAATCTGGTCGTGTGATTATGACTTTTTGTTTGTGGATTAAACCAATAATTTATTTATCTACGCACAATACGCCATAACTGTTGCACACCAAACCAACTCAATTGAATTAAAATGATGTAAGTAGTCAATGTATTTAAAAAGTTACTGGGAAGATGTGTGCCGCGCAATGATATTGAGCACAGTAGACTGTACACTGTTCCATGCATCCACTTCTCCAAATCTGGTCGTGTGATTAGAAGAAAATAAAAATGACGACAGAATACTATTAAAAACTTGTGTATTCAATTCAATCGTACCCAAATTGATTGTTCGGGAAAGCCCCATTCATCAAGTCACAACTGAGGGGAGAACTGAGGCTGCTTGTCGATGCTCCGTCGCTCAATATGAACTTAACTTCGTCTACAGTCAGACCTGACGCTTGTTGAATTCCAAGTGCGCTCTGAGTGATTTGACACGCTGAGAGCATTAACGCGATTACACCTGCAGCGTGAGGAGTGGCCATTGATGTTCCTAAAATAAATATTTGAGACATCATTTCAACCACACCGCACATATATATAAAAGCTCCAATGATTGGAAACGTGTGTCGTTCGTTACCTGAGAGGCTGGTGTAAGCGTTATCCTTTGTAAACCATGCAGAATAAATTGAGCTTCCTGGAGCACAAATCTATAAACCAAAAAATGTTTTAATCATCATATATCGTTCACCAAACGAAAGATATTATACGCAAATGATTTACATCTGGCTTCATCCACGAGTCAACAATTTTCCCGTCCATGACAGTGAAAACAGGGCCCTTTGAGCTGTACCTAGCAATCTCCTTATTTATTGCTATTGCTCCAACGGCAAGCGCCATCGGTCTGTCTGCGGGAGAGCCGCATGTAAGGCACGATGGGCCTTGATTCCCGGCTGCGAAAGCACTGTGTATCCCCATCGCATTCCAACATTGAATTACTGAATCAAAAAAATCTTGATTGCTAAAGAAGGACCCCCACGAGTTGCTCACAACGTTAGGAGCCTTGCTTGGATTCTGAACACCGTTTTCATCAGTTGGACAAGCCACCCACTGTCCGCATGCCATTAAATGCTCGCCGTCACAACTGTCGGTGCCACAACTGAAATGTGACAAAGGGGAAATATATTACCCATGCTTGCTTATAGTGTTACAATAATTCTTATTGTGTTTGGAAACGAGTCTACTAATACCCTCTCGCGGCTATCCAAGTGGCTCCAGGCGCCACACCAATACCGTGACTTCCTGCGATTGTACCCCTGCAAATTGGACAGAGATAGAAGTATTATAATATTCAAAAATGATTCACAAATAATATTAAGGTTTGGCCAAGTTGGGATATTGGATGACTTGCATTGTATGTGTTCCATGACCTGAAAATAAAGATTTTCAAACAAGTGTTTTTAGTATTATTAATCAATTTCACTAGGTACTTATAAGGTTTTTATTGTGAAAGTCGATGTCGCACCATTTTGATCGTTTGGAAAGGTAGTGGAATCGACTGGATCTGTAAAGGTAGGCAACACTGACAATAATTATCTAAATGAGAAAATTAGAGGTTTAAATTAAATGGCTATAGCATACCAAACCAAGACCATGCGTCACCACGATAGTTTGGCTGAAGAGCCTCGTGAGTTCCGCGCACACTGCAAATTGAAAATTCCACAGACTTTTATAATGATTATTTTATTATTTATTGTATTTAAAACCCTTTAAGGAATTACCCAGTATCTTATATTACAAACAACGATCCCTTTCCCGTTAGTTACATCCCAAGCCTTCAGCGCCCCAATCTGGTCAACTCCCCACTGTACCGCTTGCCCACTATTTATCTGATTTTCCAAAGTTTGGAACTCGGAAACGATCGGACTAAGTTGGAATACTGGCACAGCGGAAATGGCCGTCACCTCCCCAATCCCACTCAAAAGTGACACCAGGGCTAATGGTGCGTCCGAGATGAACAATGTATTGGAAATCCAATAACTTCGATATGAGATGTCTAACGCACCTAAGACTTGCTTGGCAAGGGCTTGCTTGCTGGAGCTGTACCCTTGCAAAGACTTAATGACCGCCTCGTTCCGACTCAGCGAGGAAACAAAACTAATGCCTTGTAGAGCATCCAAGACATCTAAAGTTCCTCCAAAACTCATTACAATCGACTGTGTTTTCTGAGATGAATCTTGGCAAGGGCTTGCTTGCTGGAGCTGTACCCTTGCAAAGACTTAATGACCGCCTCGTTCCGACTCAGCGAGGAAACGAAACTAATGCCTTGTAGAGCATCCAAGACAGGTAAAGTTCCTCCAAAACTCATTACAATCGATTGTGTTTTCTGAGATGAAAACAATTCAAGGAGTGCTGGATCCACCTTGGACAACTCGGGTTGCAGCACATTGTTCGTCGAGTCCAACGAAGGCCCTTGTAAAATATTAACTAATGGGTTAAGAACTGATGATACGGGCAAGTTCAAACCCAACACACCCAATGCCTGGACGGATGACGTTGTAACACAAAGTAACAACAGTAGGAATGAGCAGACCATGTTTCCAAACATTTTTGTTATTGGACAGGAAAAAAGATCTATCCTCTGATTATGAGAATGCAATCTGAGGGATGAAACGACTGCTTCCACATCTTTAAGCCTAAAGTTTATCGTGTAAGAGAATGTGAAACGTAAGCTTAACACAAGCAGTTAAACTGTTACTGCAATTTATTATTTTGTACAGTTACTATTTGATTAATAATCCGGAGCACGCCGTGTTTGCAGGTTCTAAATGCTGTCTTGACAGGAAATAATAATTATTTCGCGAAATTATGCCAGTAGACGTATTTTATATAATTCGTGAAAGTAGTATTTGCATAATGTCAAATGTGCCATTAAAAAGTGGATTTTGCAATTCCAAAGAATCTGTTGCGCTGTTTATATTTCCTTGTCAAATATACTGCCGCTTGGAAAGTGTTGATTCGTCTGTACTCACACTTAGAACAAAAACTAAGCATAAAAAAGAATTCTGGCCGGTGAGTAAATATTTGATCTTTAATGTTTTATTGTTGCAAAATTTATTGCCGTTAACACAAGTTACGATGATTCTTTCAGCAGAGTTTTCAAGTATAAAGTTACAACAACGCCACGGTGTGATCAAGTTGTGCCTTTGAATCGTCAGTATCAAGTATACGATACCTGGATAATGTTTGATTCCACCTCTAATGTAAGTAGCCCCTAGATTACGGGTAACGACCTACGCCTACGATGATATGGCATATGATTAGGACTGTAATTAGGGGTAGGTACCTACATATAATCGCGTAAGATAAACTTTCATGCGATGGGTTCCATCGATGGACCTTTTGGTAAATCTTCTTCTTCTTGGAGCAATAGGACAGTTGTAGTGACCTTCTGACCTACTTATCTATTATTTGGCTGAACAGGTGGGTTCGAAATAATTGTTCCAAGTTTTGCAAAGGTGTAAAATAAATATTATTATAGCTCTAGTTTAGTTGTGGAAATATTTCTCAGGGCGCAAAAATGAAGGTTTTATTTCTGAATAATATACATCATCATAAATAATCATAGGTTTTTTACAGATTTATAATTTTGCTCATAAAATACGAAATGCTTTAGTCCTTGGGCTAATTCATTGGAGAAGTTGCGTTCACAGCAGCCAAAGCATCAATTCGTCCATACCTTCGAGGAAAACAAAACCCAAAATCTGTAATCACACGAGTTAGTTGGACAAGTACTTTGTAATCCGATCTCAAAACAACCTACCCAAATTGATTATTCGGGAACTTATCCCCGTCCCCGAAAAAGTAGGGACAGACGGTGTTCAAAGTTGACAACTTCAACCCTTTTCTCACAGCGGTTTGCTCCAAAATCTTTTCAACGTTGGACTGAGCGAGTTTTGATGTTGGATCGCCTTGCTTGTTCCTGTAAGCTGAGAGCATAAGTGCCATTGTTCCTGCGACATGAGGTGTGGCCATGGAGGTTCCGGAAATGGTATTGTAGGCGGTAGTGTTTGTGTACCATGCAGAGGTGATGTCACTCCCCGGGGCTGAAACCTGACATGCGCACAATTTTAATTAGTTCCAACCTCACAATGAATTCTCCTATGAAAAATCGGAAATATATCGCTTGTTGTAGGGCTCAACCTCAGGCTTTATGTAGCCAGCATAAAAAAACAAAAATGCTCCAACAGGCCCTTTTGAGCTAAAGAGTGACAACTTGTCGGCTTCATCGGTGCTTCCCACGCTAAACGTGCTTGGCTGATTTCCCGGGGACCCTGTGCTGTCACAGAGAGGCCCTGAATTCCCGATTGCAAAGACGGATAAAATTCCGGCGGCTGCCCACGCCTCGATGGTTTTGTTGTACCAGGGACGAGTGCCTTGCCCTCCCCACGAGTTGCTTACGAGGTCGGGAATCTTGGTCTTGTCAGGGCTTGACCCGTCCGGTTTGGTTGGTTCCAGTATCCATTGTCCACAGGCAAGGAGTTGGGCACCATCGCAAGAAGAGCTTGAACAACCTTTGCAGGCGATCCATTGAGCACCTACAAAAATTCAAGAGGAAATCCATTTCTCAATAAGTTGTCCATAATAGCCCCTACCCTACCCCCTACAAAACTTAGCATTTTACCTGGAGCGACTCCAATACCATTCTTGGTTCCAGCAATGGTCCCCCTACGACAGAGAAAATTATGATTAAATTGTATTTCGCTTTAGTGTAAGGTGCTGCTAATACCCGAAACGTACATCGTATGGGTTCCGTGTCCATTTTGGTCATTTGGCTTCGCAGTCCCGTTGTAAGGGTCTAGTTGACAAGGTATAGAAATTTTGTATACCTACATGTATTACATGCATCACAAGACAAGGGGAACTATTTATTTATTTATTTGAAATCGTACCAAACCACCCATAGTCAGACCTCCAGTTTCCTTGAAGCGCTTCATGTGTGCCAAAAACACTAAATAGCCCAGAAAGTAACAAAAAAACTATGCATCGAATCAACTTGAGCTCAAATATTTGGCTACTTTTTGAACCACTCGCACTTACCCTGTATCAATGTTTGCAACAACAACTCCCTCGCCCTTGGTCCCAAACTCCTCCCACACTTTATCCGCCTTAATCTTGGCTACTCCCCACTGAACCGTGCTATTATTGGCGTTTGGAGTGACCGAAGAGGGGACGGGTGCCAAATTGACTTTCGGCAACAACTGAACATTGCTCACCTGCTTAAATCCTGCAATGCTTTGAACCAAGGGTAACCCAGCACCGCGGACGACCATTTGATTGCTCGACCAGAATGTGGTGTGCTGGACCCCTTGTCCAGCCAAGAAAGTTTGGAGAGGACCTTGCTTGGCGCTGGACAACGACTTGAGTCCATTGGTAAGCGCTGTTACCTGGCTAGCCCGACTCTGGAAGCTACGAGACCGAATGCTCTCAATGGCTCGGGAGTTTCCTCCATCAAAGTCAACTAGAACGTCGCCACTCCCGCCGTCCTTTAATGCGCTGAAGATTTCCTCGTCGATTTTCCCTGCCTGGGAAACTGACAAGCAGACCAGAGCTGCGAGGGTGCCGAAGAGAAATGTCATTGTTTCAATTTCGGAGAAGAATTATTAGTTGAAATGGAGGAATGTGACAAGTGAGCCATGCCGCGTGGAAGCTTTTATACCTGGTGTATCCAGAGATCAGTGAGAAATTGCTGTCAAATTTTGTTAATTAATGCCAGGATGTGGCTACAAATCGCTTAAAACACAGCTGTAAAACCAGGCACACTCGTCTTGCATCTGGCATCATTATCATCTGATCATCCAAATGATGACGGAACACGAAAATAAGATTTATTACAAGAATAATTCCAGTTGTGAAAATTCCTTCCTTTCGCATAATATAATATGGGTTACTTGTAGCACCACGAATAAATGTGACTATCGTATCTCGTTTCAGATTTTTCTGTTTTATACTCGTTTTATAAACAGTTAATAATAATAATGTTTATTTTAAAATTAAATCAATTACATTCATCCTACGTACCGTAATTAGGTAAAGGCAATTTGCGGTTAAAATAAATGAGAGAATTTGGTTTTGTTTTTCATAGATTTTGTTAAACATAGAAAATTTGCGGTGCAGAGGTCACACTAGGTGAAGGATTTACCGTGGCATTTACAGCTTTCAATGCGTTAATCCTTCCATAACCAAACTGGTTATTGGGATATGCTGGTTTGCTGGATGTACTTCCACAGGGGAGATTCCAGCCCAAGGAGAGCCCTTGAGTGTCCGCCGTTTGCTCAATGTAAGCGACAATTTGATCTTGCGATAACCGAGCCGCAGGGCTCCCGACTTGCTGACGATGCGCAGACAACATCAGGGCCATCACGCCTGCGACATGGGGCGTGGCCATGGACGTGCCAGAAATAGTGTTGTATGCATTATCTGCACTGTACCACGCTGAATAGACATTAGAACCTGGGGCAGCAATGTCCGGTTTGATGATCTGGGTGATGGAAGTTCCAGCTGGACCTTTGGAGCTGAATCTGGAAAGCTGGTCGTTGGAGTCGGTGCTACCCACGCTGAACACCTTTGGTTGATCCCCTGGGGACCCCCCGCTTTTGCAGAAAGGGCCAGAGTTTCCGATGGCAAAGGCGTGTAATATCCCTGCCGCACCCCATGCCTCAACGGTAGCGTTGTACCAAGGATCGTTTCCAATGTTTGAGCCCCACGAGTTGCTGATAACGTCTGGGATTTTTGTGGGATCAGGATCGGTAGTACCATCAGGTTGGGTGGGCTGCAGCATCCATTGGCCACAGGCAAGGAGTTTAGCTCCGTCACATGATGAACTTCCACATCCCCGACAGGCGATCCATTTGGCGGCTGGAATCATACATGCGATATTATGAAGGTTTTACAAAAATCTACCAAATATTTAGTTAAGAATAAATAGCATCTTACCAGGCGCCACTCCGATTCCTCCTAGTCCTGCAATTGTTCCCCTACAAGAAAAGCCAAAATATTATTTTATGCTACTTTCACTGGTACTTTATAACTTTAAAGTCGCTTACTCACATGGTATGGGACCCATGTCCGTTTCCATCATCCGGAACGGTTGTGTTGGTGTACGGATCTAAAGATAATTTGAGGATAGAAGAGTTTAGTTTTTTATAAATAAGTATGTAATTTCTACTACACTCCAATTTTTGCTCATCTCACCAAACCAGCCATGATCACTTCGAAAGTTGGCAGCCAAAGCCTCGTGCGTACTCCGAACCCTGAAATTACATTCAAAACAATAACAATTTATCGGTGCATCCATTTGCAAATATCCCAAAATATTAAAGCAATTTCTTAAGTTAGTATCAAGATACCCCGTATCAATATTAGCTACAACAACATCCTTTCCCTGGACGGCAAACTCACTCCAAACCAAATCCGCCTGAATTTTGGCAACCCCCCACTGTACGCTCCCCAGCGTCGGAACAACCTTCGACTGAATAGGTGCCAGGACTCCAATTGGCAGCTTTTGTACTCTGCTCACCTGCTTAAATGCCGCGATAGCTTGGACAGTTGGCAAATCCGCTTGCCGGACCACCATCTGGTTGCTTGACCAAAAGGATTCATATTCCAGATTTTGGGAGTTCAAGAAATCCTTGACGGGACCCTGCTTGCTATTCGCCAACTGCTGCAGCTTGTCATTCAGCGTCTTCACCCTGTCCACTCTGGTGGGAAAGGATTTCCCTTTGATTTCATTTATCACCGGGGAATTCCCATTGACAAAATTGACGAGGATGTCAACTCGAAATTTTTTCAACTCCCGGAGGAGCTTAGCATCAATTTTCGCCTCGCCCAAGGAAACCGAGAATACCAGAAGAAGAAAGGTGAGCTTCCACAAGCCTTCCATGATTCCTGGTGTCTGGTGCCGACGAGAGACTGGCAAAGTTGGCGGAATGCTTCCAGATTAAGTTAATGTTCGTCGGGATTTCAATTGCAGGCAATATTTTAATGAGCGTATATTGAAGGTAATTAAGATAATATACTTTGAGGTAAACTTTCCAATTTGCTGCATCTCCAACATGACTCGGTTATTCAATTCATGTAATTAGTAATCGTTACTTATTCCTATCACGGCAAGAATTTTATTGTAGCTTCCGGCTTAGAAAACATTTGAATGCATTTTTGTTTTAGGGAAATCCCACGCGTTGATAAATTTAACCAGTTTGGAACTTTGAAAATACATTTAGTCGATGAATACGTGATTGTACTAATAATATTTTGTGATAATACATTTAGGCGTTCAATAAACGGGAAGTATGTAATAAGCATGCGTATTCCGTCACAGAATAAATAGATAATCATTCTATTATATTCTCCTAGTATTCGGTTGAATTTTTTGTCTTTGACAAGGGCAAATAAGAAAGTTTTTAAGCCTAGAACATAACATACACCGTACTTGAAAGTTACTTGGGTCACCTTCAAACTAATGAGAGGCGCACGCTAGCTTTCGCTTAGTCCTGCTTCACGGAGACTACTTCATTTAGTTTTATTTACAGAACGGGATTTTCGTTATTAATGAATTATCAACTAGCAACTTGTTTGCCTACAATAACGTTGTATTTCCTATTTTCGAACCCAAATCCTCTTCGAAGCAAAGCCTGCATATTGCATACCTTTTTGTCTTTCCAATAATTGCTGATTCTATTGAACTCATTGTTTGTGCTGAGAGGACGATTTGTTAACCAGAGAAAATCGGTTGGCCTGGCGGGGCGAAGCGTGGACAACGGTAAATTGAAACCCAATGTGGGTGGGTAGACGTGGTTAGTTGTTAGGATAAACATGGGATATCGAAACCAATAAACCAAAGAATCTACCTTAAACAATACTTTTATTTGTTCAAATAAATATTTCATAGAATAAAATATCTAACACATTTCTTACAATAAACTATTCAAAGAACTTACTACCATTTAACGTGGTCCAGCTGGTCTGAGCCCCCTTGGTCTCATTCCTATTTGAGGTGGTGGGAACCTCAATCTCGGAGGTGACGGCATCGTCGTCCCCTGCGGTGGTCCTGGCATTTGTTGCAGTGTTGGTCTTGGCATATGTTGTGGAGGTGGTCTTGGCATTTGTTGTGGAGGTGGTCGTGGCATTTGTTGTTGTGGTGGTCTTGGTATTTGCTGTGCAGGTGGTGAAGGCATGTTGGTGGCGTGTTGGTGGTGGTGTTGGTGTTGCGATTGTGAACTCGGAATCATTTTACGAAGAGACGGCACCGGTGCCACTTTATTCCCTGCCACGGGTCGTGCCCCCTTGTTTTCGCCAGTAGTAACAATATCAACCGTATCAATCGTGGAGCCCCTCCTCAAATGGAGTACCTCAAACTCCTTGGGCAAAGCCAGATTGGAATATTCCTCAGCCTTAATGCGGGCATAGTACTGCCAGAATATAATGGCGATGATAGTGGCACACAAAATGCTTACAATTGACGCAATTATCGACTTTAGCACAACGTCCTGAAGAGATGCCTTGAAGTACAACCCCAACCCGTCTTCCGGATTAGTCCACGTTGCCACCGGCCCTCTAGTCCGCCACCGCTTGTTTATGTCTCGGGCCACTTTTGTTTTGAAATTTTTTCGATAGTCTTCATCCATCCCTTCGCACACCTTCTCGTGCAGAACCTGTTGAAGGGCATAGTTTTCGGATATTCCGCGACTCAGGTAGTACATTCTTTTCGCGTTAGCCTAAGAAATCAATAAATACACTTTTTTTTAATGGAACAAGAAAATCCGACAGCCTTTTCGCATTAGAAAATCTCATACTTTGACGACGGCTTCATCTGCCGTTTTGTGTACCCGATACAAGTTGGCCGCCAATTTGTCTGTACACCAAAACTTAAGCTTATAAGTATCAATTTTAGGTAGCAAATAGTACCAATGCAATAACGAAGCATGAACGTTTAACTAACATGGATAAACAGAATCCTTGGGATCGTAGGCAGTGGGCACACGCCATAACACCCAAGTCCCTTTCGGAACCATCAAGTTGTCATCCATGCTGTCCGTTGCGAGTTCGTATATGTAGGAAGTTAAATAGTCCAGTCGGCGCAGTAGTTCTCTCCCCATTGTGGTCACATTCCGTTTTCTATCTGGAATAATATTGGCACAGTAGAGCGAAGCGGAGCTGGTATTGTCCAGCCTCTCCCTTATCGCACCAGTCCGAGACTCGCACTTTGTCCTCGCACGTTTCACATTACGAAACAATCCAAGAGCTCCAGCCTCGTTGGGATTTTTTTCTTTTGTCACGGAAATGTCATTCTCCCTGTAGGACATCTTTTGGGTATCATACTCAGTGTCAACTTCATGAATAAAGTCGTCCGCATCTACCCCTCCATGCAGGTGTACTTTCATGTCAGCCAACGAGTTCCAGATGCTATCCAAATACAACCAATTCCACGTTTGGGCAAATGCTTTGGTAGCCGGCCAATCGTCTTTAATTTTTTGATCCACGTTGTCGTTCTGCTCGACAATAAATCTTTCAGGGTCGGTAACAACCCCGAATTGACGAGACAGGACTTGCGTTTGATATTTAGTCAACGACAGGAAAAAGCCACTGTGGATCCGCTTTGGCAATAAAGGTGAGGTACGGTTTATATAGCGCGTGCGAGTTCGCCCTAAACCTTTAGCACAACTGTGACGGACGGATTGGGGAGGAGCCCTAGAATTCTTGGCGCGTCGGTCACTCTCCAGCCATTTAAGCCACGTTTTCGAGCAGCAGGACGCGGGGAGATCCGTCGTGTTCAGGATGGTTGACCAGTCTTCCACTCTGTCTATGTCTTTAGTGCCACAGCACCCCTAAGAAGATAAAATACAGGGACAAGACCATTCCTAACTCAGCAAACCCAATTATCCTATTAAATTATAATTATAACGACGTGTGGCTACGCCTTGTCACTCACATTATCTCGCTGGACAGCTGCCCAGAAGGGATGAAGTTTGGCTTGTTCCCTGATACTAGCATTACTGGCAGCAAACTGGGCAATAATATATTGATTATCGTGTTTATACGAGTAGTACCCTCCGGAAATCCCTTTTGCGGCAAAGATAATGCAAAGGACGAGGGCGAACATGTACTGCAAAATAGGAATCCAGAACGATGCTACCCTAATTTTTATTTTTAAATAATAAGTAAACGTTTACGAATGTTATTCCATACACCGAATCCTATGGTCAAATTGGCAATTCTAAACTTCAAGATGACAAACCCCACCGGGGACACTGCGGTCACCAAAATTACGGCAAGTATGGTGTAGACAAAGCATTCGTAGCTGAGTGTCGTGGGTGGCAAGTCGTGTCGGTTTAATCTCTGGATGGTGGACACGATTCCGACAATGCCGAGAAAATGAATAATTACGAAAGCGACTAACAAGTAGGTACGTTTTGTAAGAACGATCCTACGTTGCGGACGATACACTCCTGTGCCTGTATCTGTTTCATCTTCATACTACGACAGATCGAACAATATTGATCTTGTTATAAGTAAGCTTATGACTGATGTAATATGGAAAGCAAATAAAATCTTGAAATTGTTTTGTAACCCACGCCTTCCTCCACGTCGGTTTCCTCAACACTCTGACGATGGCCTAGATCCCCTATATTGGAACTAGCTGTTGTGGTATACCCACTTGTTGATGTGCTTGGTGCTAGTCTGTGCGCCATAGTAAAAGAGAAGACAGGATTTGAAAAGACTGACCAGGGTATAACATTAGAATATTACACATTTCATGGTCCAAGAATTTCGACTTGGGCGGATCACGATAAATATGAGGACTGACTATCCACCTGGCCAACAGATTTTCTCTGGTTAACAAATCGCCCTCTCACCACCCACAAACAATGAGTTCGACAGTCGTTGCCAAGTCGTTACACATAGAATATATTTCAACCGAAAACCCGTTTTAGGTTCTTGCCAATGCCAATTGCAAATCCATGATGACTTGCTCCTATACTACAATTTCAAATATTGCTGGTACATTCATTCACGCACATCAGAATGTGCTAATTTACGATGCCGCACAGACTGCCACCAAGTACGTCAACAAGTGGGTATACCACAGCAGCCAGTTCCAATGTGGGTCAGCAGAGATCTCGCCAGAGTATTGAGGAAACTGACGTGGAGGGAGGCGTGGGTTCCAAAAAACAATTTCAAGATTTTGTTTGATTTCCATATAACATCATAAGTAATAAGCTTATTATAAAATCAATATTGTTCGATCTGTAATTGAAGTATGAAGATGAAACGGATGTAGTCACAGGAGTGTATCGTCCGCAACGTAGGATCGTTCTTACAAAGCGTACCTACTTGTTAGTCGCATTCGTAATAATTACTGGTCTCGGTATCGCCGCAATCGTGGTCACCATCCAGAGATTAAACCGACACGACTTGCCACCCACGACACTCGGCTCCGAATCCTTTGTCAACACCATGTTTGCCGTATTTTTGGTGACCGGAGTGTCCCCAGTGGGGTTTGTCATCTTGAAGTTTAGGATTGCCAATTTGTCTATAGGATTCGTTGTATGGAAAAACATTTTTAAACCGTTTCCAACAAATATTTAATAATAATAATAATAAAAATTAGGGTAGCGTCTGGATTCCTATTTTGTAGTACATGTTCGTCCTCGTACTCTGCAGTTTCTTTGCCGCAAAAGGGATTTCCAGAGGGTACTATTCGTATTTTTACGAAACTGAAAATACTATTGTCCAGTTTGCTGCCAGTATCAGGGAACCAGACGACCTGCATCCTTTCTGGGCAGCTGTCCAGCGAGATAATGTGAGTGAAAAAGGCGTAGCCACACTTCGTTGTAATTTTAATAGGATATTTGGGTTGGTTTAGTTAGGGATGGACTTGTACCGGTATTTTTAATTCTTAGGAGTGCTGTGGCACTAAAGACATAGACCGAGTGGAAGACTGGTCAACAATCCTGAACACGACGGATCTCCCCGCGTCGTGCTGCTCGAAAACGTGGCTTGACTGGCTGGAGTCTAACCGACACTCCAGGAATGTTAGGGCTTCTCCCCAATCCGTCCGTCACAGTTGTGCTAAAGGTTTAGGGCGAACTCGCACCCGCTATTTGAACCGTACCTCACCTTCATTTCCAAAGCGGATCCACAGCGGTTTTTTCCTGTCGTTGACAACAAAACAAACGGAAATCTTATCTCGTAAATCCGGGGTTATTACGAACCCGGACAGATTTATTGTCGAGCAGATGGACAACGTTGATCGAAGAATCAAAGACGATTGGCACGCTGATGACGCATTTGCGCGCACGTGGAATGTCTTCTACTTGGATAGTATCTGGAACTCGTTGGCAGACATGAAAGTACACCTGCACGGTCGAGTAGATTCGGACGAGTTGATTAAGGAAGTTAATGCGGAGTACGGTCAGCAAAAGATGTCGTACAAGGAGAATGACATCTGCGTGACAAAAGGCGTTCATCAGAATGAGAGTGCTGAATTTCTTGGATTGTTTGGTGATGTGCAGCGTGCGAGGACAAAGTGTGAGACTCGGACTGGCGCGATAAAGGAGAGGCTGGACAATACCAGTTCCGCTTCGCTCTATTGCGCCGATATTATTCCAAATAAAAGGCGGAATGTGACCACAATTGGGCGAGAGCTACTACTCCGACTGGACTATTTAACTTCCTACATATACGAGCTCGCGAAAGACAACAGGGCTGGAAAGAAGAATGTGCTGAAGAAGACTTGGGTGCTATGGCCTGTGCCAGCTTTCTTCGATCCCAAAGATTCCGTTTATCCCTGTTAGTAATTATAGCGTTACGTATGGCTATAATAATTAATTATTGGTACTTACAATTAATATTTAAGCATTAAGCATGATTTCTGGGGTACAGACAAATTGGCGGCCAACTTGCATCGGGTACATAAAACGGCAGATGAAGCCGTCGTCAAAGTATGAGACTTTCTAATGCAAAGAGGTTGTCAGTTCGATGTTTTGTTCCTTTAAAAATATGTATTTTTTGATTTCTTAGGCTAAGGCGAAAAGAATGTACTACCTGAGTCGCGGAATATCCGAAAACTATGCCCTTCACCAGGTTCTGCACGAGAAGGTGTGCGAAGGGATGGATGAAGATGAAGACTATGAAAAAAATTTCAAAACAAAAGTGGCCCGGGACATGAACAAGCGGTGGCGGAACAGAGGCCCGGTGGCAACGTGGACTAATTCGGACGACGGGTTGGGTTTGTACATGCTCTCATTTGTGAAGGAAGCTGCCCTGTATGCGATAGCTGTCTCAGGCGGAAGCGTTTTGGGTGTCATCATCATCGCCATTATATTCTGGCAGTACTATGCCCGTATCAAAGCTGAGGAATATGCCAATCTGGCTTTGCCCAAGGAGTTTGAGGTACTCCATTTGAGGAGGGGCTCCATGATTGATGAGGCTGATATTGTTACGACTGGCGTAAACACGGAAGCACGACCCATAGCGGGGAATAAAGTGGGACCGGTGCCGTCTCTTCGTAAAATGATTCCGAGTTCACAATCGCAACAAATACCAAGACCACCGCAAGGGTCGATGATGCCGCCACCTCCGGGAATGAGTTTCCCACCTCCTCAAATGGGAATGAGACCAAAGGGGGTAAAACATCATGGACCACATTAGACGGTTGTCAGTTCTTGTTAGTTTTTGTAAGTTAGATTATTGTAAGAAATGTGTTAGATGTACATTTTATTGTATGAAATATTTACTTGAACAAATAAAAGAATTGTTTGAAGTCGATTCTTTGGCTTCGATATCCCATCCCATGTTCTTTACGTTATCCCATATGCACTAAATAATGTAATGTTTGTAAGGGTGCTCCTCCCGGAGAGAATCTTCGTGAGTCCTTTCCTTTTCATTTGGTTTTGCTTGCAACGGACAGTTTTCTTTGTTGCAAAATGAGTCTTGTCGTGACGAGATTGTCAGAGGAATATTGCAATATTTTTTGAAGAGAAGGTATGATTTGAAAAGACTGACGAGTATATAACATTAGAATATTACACATTTCATGACCCTAGAATTTCAACTTAGGCAGAGCATATGATGTTATATCCTCATATCATTCCCAGTGATACAATAAGTTCACTATCACGTCCAGTCCAATGCGAGTTTACTTTACACCGTAGGTCTATCTATATATGACTGAATTGCAAAATTCTCGCCATTGAATCGAAGAATGAAACTAGAAATACCTAAATACAATCGAGAGCGACTGTGTCAAAAAAAAACATAAAACTAAATTCTCAGTCAGTATTCTATGGGTAGTAGATAGTGTAGTCGGATTCTCCCCTACTCTTCGATCGAATACATGCATAAAATCCAGACAGAAAGCGACAAAGCCTGTCCAATGTAGAAATGTTTTCGCATTTTCATTTTGACATTAGATTTGAGAGTGGAAATAATTTGTAATTATGTATTCAGCGATTCAGTTGTGGATTGTGCCTGTGCCGTTGTGCCATGCCATAATAATAATATACTAAAATAATATGACCCTTTAAAAAATTCATATTGTCTACGTGGAGTTTCAAGTAAATCCAATGTGTAACACAACCGCACACTCCTTCCCGATCAATGTCTGCCTTCTGCCACTTAAGGACATTTTGTACTTGGCAGTTGTACTTTTGTACGCCCATCTTCAACTTGCAATAATACAAATAAAATAATATTACATAGGTAAATGTAGTCTGCCTGTGAAAACTGAAGGTTTATTTGTTTCAATAAAGTGCTGATTTGGGTTGGTTATCAGTATAATATATCATTGCCAGAAAATTATGAAGATTGAAGATTATATAACACAACAAAGTTAAATAAGCATAATATTGGTTTAGCATATTCTTAATGTGTATTTACGAGAAGACAAAATGCCAACGACAGGTTGCAATAATTATTACTGGCACTTTTAATAATTTTCCACACACTTCAAAAATTGTTTTTCCCGTTTCGTAATTGATAGCGCGATACCACCTTCCTTCCTCCTCCATTTTCGTTCGAATGGTTTTGTAGCATCTGACTCCACCATCCAAGTTCATTTTGGTAGTCTCGTCAGCGCAGTGCGGTGCGGCGCGGCGGTGTGTGTGTTAAGTATGCGAACAAGAATTTAACAGAGGAACTATCATGGTATTACAACTCAGTTTTGATATAATTAAGGCCCAAGTTAAATTCGGAAACGCAATTTGCATCCTCCCTTTCACGTGGGATGAAACCAGACACTGCTTACGGGTCACTGAGAATCCAAGAAAACTCCGGAAAATCCAGGTTTGCTCCCTCCTTCACGTTACAATGACGTTCCTCTCGACACTCCGCTTTCTCTACGTAACATCCACGGGTCAAGAGCCCATTCACTTCCTTCTCATGAACACAACCGTTGTTGCAATGCACGTCGGCGGCCTATTCCTCTTGACCACGGGTTACTTTTCCAGGTATGAGGTGTGCCACACGCTTAAATGCATCCGCACCTTTGGCACACTTCGATCCGGGAAAAAGAGGAGCCTCCCCATGAGCCCAGAGCTGTTCCAGGACGTGATCACTTTAATCGCAACCCTGGTCGTGGTTCCGACCTTCCCCTTGGTCAACTTTATTTTCCCCTGTCATCAGTTTTCCTCCAGTGTATTCCGTCTAATTTACCCTCCCTCCTGTTCCAGCCCACTGTTCCAGTTCCTCTCGTACCTTCTCGAAGTCGTTCTCGTTTGGCCGATCAACATAATTGGAGGTCTAATGGGAGTTTTGTTCGTCATGTGCATCACCGTTATAAATGAAAATCTGGACTATCTGAAGCGTGCCAAAGGGAGCAGTCAACAGAAGCTTTTGTCCTTCCGAAAATGTCAAGTTTTTACCATCATCGTCAACAGCTTCTGTCAGTTGTACTGCCTGCCTGGATATCAGATTTGCGCCTGTGGGATGATAATCTCGTCCTTGTACTCCGCGGTCGCGGCCCGAGGAAGCTTCCCAACGTGGTTATACCTAGCTACTATTTGTGCCCTGTTGGAGGCAGTGGCCTTTATCACGGCCGTGTTGGATGTTGCCTCTCAGGCAAATCTCCGCTCAAAGTCGGTACTGAAGTGGATGAAGCAATGGGAAGTTCCAAATGTCTACGGAGCACCGAAGAACTTTGAGATCTTTAACCCCGTTACGAATTTACATGGGACCGTTTCATGTCGTGGATCGCGGGAGAGCCCCTGCGCTAATGCGGTTTTGCATTCAGAGGACCATATTTTTTGTAGTGAAATCAAGAACTTCATAAAATCGCATATAGTGTAGTAGTATGTATATGTTGTATGTATCTCTGGCTGGATTTAATAATCATATATTGTAAAAGTAAAAAGTTAGTTTTGTTACTGAGTTCAGAATATTCATATTATGGTCTCGTGACTCTAATTTTTATTCCGCATATAACTAATTTATTTATCAAAAAATTCACACTTTTACAAAACCATTCAAACTGAACCCTTGATATGTGGAAAATGTTAAGGAAAGTTATAGAATTGTTCAAACTGTCGCAATTTCCAACTTGTTCAGGATTGCTTAGTGTCAGTCATACTTGAAATGGAATGCAGGCTCGAATGTTTGTACCACCTCGACGCATTTCTGACCCACTTCCTCCTTTGATCGATCTGTGTCTATGCTAATCACCAAGTCTTTCCAGTGTTCCATCACCGGCTTCGAAATGTTATGAAATGTTTGCAATCTCAGCTGGATTGTTTCCTCGTTGTCATCCACCCGTCCGGAGTCTTGTCCTCTCTTGAGTAACCTCGCTATCAAAATTTCGTCTGGGCAGTCCATGTAAAAGATGAGATGTGGCGTGCCAATCTTTTCGCAAAACTGTACGCCTTGGTCAACCTCACGGGGGTAGCCATCGATCAGAAATCCATTGCATTTGGGGTAAGCCTCGTTCATCGCATCGATCAGCAACTGAAGTACTGTGGGCGTGTCGACCAAACCTCCGCGCTCCATTGTTTGTCGAATTTGATTTGCAAGGGGACTATCTTCTTGGGAAACTTTCCGAAGTAAATCCCCCGTGGACAGGTGGACTAGCTTGAATTTATCAGCGAGTATTTTGCATTGCGTACCTATATAAATGCGATCACTTTTATAGCGTGCTACAGTTTGCACTGTCACAAAATTGTCATATATTGTGAATATGTCATAATTCATCAACCTTTCCCACTGCCAGGACCACCTAGGACCCAAATACAAATTTTTTTCTTGTTATCGATCCCAGCTCGAAGGTCCACCCCGTCCCCTGAGTTTGTGGAAGATTTTTTGGAACAACACGAACCCATAGTTTGTCACTTGAAATTTTAAATGTGGCCTAAACGTCGAGAATTGTTTGAAACAATAAGGGATCGGTTAAAAAGCCAACAAGCCTCTACGATACTGACACACTTTTCATCAATATGCTAACGGCTCGACCACGTTTATACTTTATACCACGAAATTGCGACAAAAGACGTCATTGACACCGGGATCACTATGACGAGCGTCTTCATTTTTGAAATGTCACATGCATCGCTTGTCTGACATTTGCATGCTCCATCTTACCTAGATCTTGGAGAGGCGGGTTTGTCGAGTTTGGTAATCGAAGGGTAATCTACCGTTTGAACAACACTTTTCGATAAAGCCAGTGGGAGCACCCCCGTTATAAGGTTAAAGGTGCTTGAGGTACACGCTTAATTACCTCGAGTGAAGGTTAAGATGGTTTTGAAAAAACACATGAACGTAATGGAGATAGGTGAGGAGGACAAGGGGAAAGACGAGGAAACTCATGAAACTCAGATTATGTACGCGGATGAGCTGCACATCAGATGGAAGGTGAAACCTATGAAACCTACCTATGTGAAACGCCTTAAATGATCTTGAAAATAAAATGAGAAACGGGGTTTATTTCAACATGTTTGAAAATTGAAAGTTTGAAAAGTTTATGAAAGATACAAAATCTCGTCCATTAAAATTAACCCCACAATTTTCTGCTCAATACAATAACACCTCGCCTTCTTCTATTTAGGAATTTGTGCAACGCGTCCGCATCCATGAAATGCTAAAGTGCATGCAAACCCAACACAAAAAGCTGCAGTTACTCCGTGAAAACACGGATTTGGAGGAAGCTATCGTAGCCAAACATAACAAGGATGAGACACAGAAGGCTACGTCATTTGCTTCAGTGTGGCAAGACGGTAAAAGGACGTAGATTCCCAAGGGTCAATTAATCATTCTATGTAGATGCAGAACGCAGCTACTCATGTGCTAAAATATTATATAGTTACCAAAGCAGACCTTCGTGAAAGTGATGATGTGGATGATCTGGCCGAAGAAGAAAAAGAGTTGAAAAAACAAGAGGACCAGCTTCGTCAGCAAATTCAAGATAAGCAAAATGAAATCTTGACCAAAGGGATTGACACCTTGTTCGTGCGCACCCAGCAGGAAGAAGAGGAGGCCATTGCACAAATATACCCTCCCCTCAAAAAGGTTTTGGCAGACCCCAAGTTTGTGGCAAAGTCGGCAGTTAAAATGTTCCGAACTCGGTCTAACGTCACGGAAGAGGAATGCGAAGCAATTATTGAATTGTGCCAGGTAAATGGTGGTAAATCAACTTAAAGACTGTGATTGAATACCACCAAGATGACCCTAAAGGCATTGAATATTATCTGAATCATCTAGGATCGACTGGAAAAACAAGCTTTGAGGGAAGCCTACGAGGAAAACAAAAATCGGGAAAACTATTTGCATAATGCAGACGAGCGACGGCAAATGCTCTATGAATTTATTAACAGTAGATTTTTCGAACAGTTTATGTTGATCACTACCATCGTCTCGATTGTTGGGATTTTCCTTTTAACTTTTGAAAGCATTTACGTTACGTATGGTAAGCAAATTATATACATTCTGTCATTCTTGTTACAGCCAAAGATTTCTTAGCCTTACGTTTTCGTTCCCACTTGTAGCATTTCCTCTCATTTTCTTGGACAACTGCATCATCGGGATTTTCGTGGCGGAGGCCACCTTCAAAATCACAATTTATAAACAAGACTATTTTAAGAAGCCGTGGAATCTTTTGGACATTTTAATTATTCTCGTGAATTTTGTGTAATAAGGCACTACAACATTCTGAGAGCATCAGCATATTTTATCTTACAAATATCTTAAACATTAATTTTGAACCTCTTTCACACAGCGAAGTAATTGTGGAGCTGATAACGAAAACCCTCGCTTTAAGTACCGACATCAATGCAAATCTGTATTTTAAAACACTAAAAAGTCTCCGGGCCCTTCGGCTACTTCGAGTTATCAAGTGAGTGCATGAAATTGTGGGGAGAGGAGATACCTGTCAGCCGTGCCATGTCATGTTTTATCTTTTCCTCTACAGATTCCTCCCCAATTTGCAGGTCATCGTTACAACTGTTTTCCAAAGCATGCTGTCCATGGGTTATGAGAATAAGAATGACACTCACAATGAATGTAAAAGAGTGCTTTTAAATATATACTCATATAACTGTCTCAACTCTCAACCAGGTTCCATTGCTGTCCTCATGTCTCTCTTCATCTTTGTGTTTGCTGTAATGGGTCGTGGTCTTTTTGCGGAGGATTCCCCCTCCAACTTTGGCGAATTGTGGTTGGCTTTCGTTACACTTTTCCAACTGTTAACTTTAGACGACTGGTTTGAACTGGTACAAAAAATTCCCCAGGAGAGTACCCAATACTCGATCATGTTTTTCTACCTGTTTTTCTACATCATCATTGAAAATTTCGTTTTCCTCAAGTATGTACCTAATATTCCCATGTCACATAAATAAAATCCGCCTTCACATAATTCATGAAGACCTTAAAAACCATTATGGTACATTCCAGTCTTTTCGTAGCTGTGCTCGTGGACAACTTTCAATTGACATTGGCAGCGACAGAAATCCGAAAGCAGAAAGAGGCTTTGATATACCTCGAGGAAAAGGAGAAGTATAATGAAATGGACGAAGACTCTGATATGAAGAAAGGTCCCTTTACTGAAAGTTAGTTATTATGCTCAATGCTATTGTTTTCTAAGATTGCACATTGCACATAATCTCGAATTTGTGCCGCACACCGCCCGCACCTGACTCCAAGTAAAAGCCTAAATGAACTGATGCAGGTGACTTCAAAGACAGTACTTACGTGGACCCCCGAAATCCAGAAATGACCGTTCCAGATTATTTTCCTATAAGCGAAAATTCCAGGTGAGTAGGAGACCTAAAATGCGCGTAGTAGAACATCCTGTTGAGCACGATTCCCATCTACCAAATATTTTAAACATTTTTGTCGTTTCGTTTCATTTGTACCACAGAGAAATGACCCTGGTGGAGCACATTTTCAAGGATTTGTGTGCTCTTGATTTTGAGCGTTTCTTATGGAAGCGAAGACAATCCATTGTGCACACCATAATGGATAAGGCGATAACTGTTCATGTATTTAGCCACAATGACTTTGAAATGAAATCAAATACGTCTTTTTGACGAACAAGTAAGTAAGTTGACCTAACATTTTTGTACAGAGAAACTCGTGGACCGTTCAGGACAATATTGATGGAGTCCAACTTGGTGAACTTGAGAAAGTCCATAGTACTCAACCATAAAACCCAGAAAAGTCAGTGCAAAGCTAAGTCAATATTGAAGATTATCTTTACGCTGCCAGCGAGAAGTGTATGTGGAAAAAGTTGTTTCCTGAATTCAGTTGTTACATTATGTTATCTTGTCTCTTGTGTATGACTTAATAATGTTATTCCATATTTTTACGAGATTTGTCTGACGTCCGTTTTGATTCAGAGCTTTTACGTCATGCGAAATGCCCGAATTACAACTTGCATGCATTTTATGATTCCCATCTCCGCAAGCACCCCTTGTTGGCACGTCAGCTCACCTCAGAAACGCATAAATTCTCAGTAATATGAATATTTTACAATTACACATATGCATGTATGTGTTGTAAATGTTCGTCACGTGTCTAATCTGATGTTTTATGCAATGTACATGGTACGTGTATGAACTAATGTCTGCTAATGCCATTCAATGCCGATCACAGCATTACCATACTTGTATACAAAAGGCGCATGCGTCTTTGCGCTTATAAACGTTGATCTGTCAGGTAAGAGGATATAAAGGTCACAACGTACAACAACTGTCATTGTAGCATCACTACAAAACAATCAGATCCAAATGGTCAAGACGCATTTAAGTGAATGTAGTGTATAAACACGGTAATAAAAAAGCCGAGTTTAGCACAATTATTGCGTTCCCCCTTCCCCCTGAAGCATAATTACAGGTGTAAAGTTAAACGATTGAGGTAATTAGCAATTAAAAATCAATCAATAACTCTAAGATAAGATATTCACCACACCACACATCCAATAAGCTAAAGCTGAACTCGAGGTCAACCAATTTTGCAGTCAGACATAATATCCTCAAACGAAACAAGGCACGCATGCACCATAAAAACATGGGTTACAATAAAAACTTACTTCCTAAACGTCTAATTACACACGGCATATTTGCTCGTAAGGCCAACAAAAAATCTTGCGAAGAGCGCATTACTTTTTTTAATACAAAAATTAATCATTGTATTGTTCTAATGTCGGATTCGCTCAGCAAATATTATGTTTTTATCTCAATTCCACAATCAATCACCCATTTCCTTTGGCTCTTGGTCTCAATCAAGACATAACAATATTTTGTGGGATTATGCAAAAAAAAGGAAAATGTCTTGAATTTGTAATGAAACATTATAATAATAAGCAAAATGCATCCAACCATTTCCTCCTTTTTCTTAAACCTCGGCAGCAATAATGCTTTTTATAAAGTGAATAATTACATTGAGCTTATCACAGCATTTGAGAATTGCGTACCGTGAGAACACACATGTATTTGAAAAGAAGCTAGTGCAAAGTGCTAGCAAATATTATGTTTTTATCTCAATTCCACAATCAATCACCCATTTCCTTTGGCTCTTGGTCTCAATCAAGACATAACAATATTTTGTGGGATTATGCAAAAAAGAAGGAAAATGTCTTGAATTTGTAATGAAACATTATAATAATAAGCAAAATGCATCCAACCATTTCCTCCTTTTTTTAAACCTCTGCAGCAATAATGCGTTTTATAAAGTGAATAATTACATTGAGCTTATCACAGCATTTGAGAATTGCGTACCGTGAGAACACACATGTATTTGAAAAGAAGCTAGTGCAAAGTGCAAATAGTATCTAACAAGCCGCACAAATATGAAGAGATCATTTATTTATAAGCTCAAAATCAGATATTATGCAAAGCAAATACTTACTTAAAAGCAAAGAAATACATGTAGAGTGGCTCAAGTGGCTGGTTCTTGATGATCCACTTTATTAGCTCATTTTTATTGCTCATTTTTACAGTGTTTGTGAAATGCTCAGGAGAAAACTCGCTTTGAGTTGGACCATGTAGAAAGATTATAGCAAAGCTACGCTGCAATTTATCTTGTTCTTCATTATTATTCTGTTGCTCACGTTTTAGTTTTGAGTCACTTGTTTTACCCAGAACTATTTTGCATTTGCAAGCTTGTTTCGTCTTGTAAGGTATACGGAACGGATAGAGCATGCCGGTATATACAAAACAAATACATAAATATATAACTTGAGGGACGCAGGTGTCTCGTCGTGCCAGTGAATCATGTGGATTATGTGAGAAACCAAGATTAGCAGTAGGTTATGTATTACAATCACAAAACACGAGGAAACTTTCAGTAATAAAAAATTCCAACAAAAAGGTATACAAAATACGTATTGGAGCATATGTACCTATATACTCATCAACATTAAGGTTGAGGTGAGGTATTCCATTTTTTTTTACCTTTTTCGCGACTGGCAACTCCTCCAGCTTGCAGCATGTCTCTCTGCAAGCAAGGAATGCAACTACAACAGCCCGTTTCCAGTTTAATTATTGATTACACCTGCAACGCAAGGCACGCTAGCGTCTTCGATTTGTTTACCAATCACTTGTGTCGAGGTGGATCGAATCTCTTGTTGGTTTTTTGCGCACCTAATTTTTACATAGTGAATATTTTATTCGTTATTATTTTTAAGCGAAAAAAAAACCTGTCCTTTTATAAATCTCCAATTGGATCATCATCTCACGTCAACAACCAACTAAACTCTACGCCACCAATCTTGGTTAACCTGATGAAGCAGCATAATATTATATATTCTTCCAAAAAAGACAAACAACTCAACCGAAACCACATCACACGCCGTGAAGGAAGCAGTTCTGGTTGATGCTTCACAAAACAATCACCAATTTGCAGTTTGCAGATTTGGAAGTACCATAAACGCGAAAGAGAGGAGACAAGGTTAATTTATTTTTAGGTAGTAAAAATACAAAAATACTCAAGAAAGCAGCAGCTATCAAATGCCAAGGTGCTCTTAAGATGCACATCACTTCAACTCCTGATATCATCTCCTCAACACCCATATCATCTCAGCCTATGGCCATTTATTCGCCTTGCATTGTTGACCAAAGAGCATTGTTACATGTGCTGTGCTGTATGTGATCTTGGTGTTTTATAACAGTGGTTCAAAAAAAAGACTCTCAGTGCCAATGGCACTTTGCATGTTGGGGTTGAGTACATTGGAACAATAAAAAAAACTAAAAGTAAACAAAAATACGCTTTTTTGGATGAGATTCATGTATTTCTTTTGTCGAAAATTCACATCCACTTCACCGTCAGGACCAGCAACGCTACCCTCTCTAATGTCAGTCTTCTTCAGGCTTTCTCCCCGAGTGCAGCTTCTTAACATTTTTTGCCAGATTTGAGATAATAAACGCGTGTGGTGTGCCAATTGCTACCTGATAGATATACCCATTAAATCGATCAATTATGTAATAGTTTTAGCGCACCGCGCCGTACCTACTACATTTTTATTAAAAGTTTCGTTTCAACCTGATTTTAACTTGACATATGTGATATATGACAGTCAGCAATTAGGTTTTCTATTTTAATATAAATTTTTCATTAGGCTTTAATGGTTCATCGTGATTATAATTTTTCCCACGATTGTTACACATGACGCCACTCTGACTTGTTCGTGTGCGATATCCCATTGCATTGCGACTCGAAGCTCTTTCTTAGGCTTTTGACAATCCTTTTTTGTTCTAGCTTCCTTCTCTCGCTGCATTGTATAATTAGAGAGAAAAAGAGGTTTTTATAGTCGCTCACTTTCTTACTTAATTGTATCAAAGTTTAAGAAAACACTAATACATATTTTTAAGTCCCTGTTTTGTACTTACCTATATGTGATACGAGAGATAATTCAGTTGAACATTGTCTGCCCGAGTTGCTGTGTCGTATCGTGTGCCACTTCTTTGTCATTTTTATTGTTGTGTGGCACGGTGTTAGTTAACGCTTGAATTCAATCAGTTCCGTGGTGGTTAAAATCGTGAAAGTAGTGATATACCTATTCTAAAGAAACATTTGGGTTGACAGTTGACACATTTAATGAGAAGTCACACCTTCTTGCATTTACCTCGAGAGTTGCCAATTAAAAAATTAGTCAAGATGGTCAAGTCTACACAGTTGGTTCTCCTCCTGGTGTGCTTATCCGCCAAGTTTGCCACCCCGAGCACGGTGGACTTCCGCCAGTCATCGTCGACACAGAGGTCAGCCCTGGGTGGCAATAATCACAATAGGCCACCTTACACTATCTGGGATTTGTTGGTGGAGAAGGCGGAGACGTACATGCAATCCATGTTGTTCTGCACTCTGTCCAGACCCGATGTGAGTATAATCTTAATTGATCTAGTGCGATTATGAAAATTTTAAATGAGTTTCTGGAGAGCATAATAGGCAATTACAGGAAGTACTTACAATTAGATATATTCCTTTGTTTGCTGTTAGCTCCGTGAGGGTGTATCCGAAATCAAGCCGTGTGAACAAAGCCCACTGTCAATGGCGATTGTGGAAAATCTCATTACAATGCTGGATGTGCCAAGCGCAACGACTGAGAAGAGGGAAGAGGCTGTAAATAAAATGGTCCAGGCTTGCAATTCCCTGGAACAGATAGAAAGTCAGACTTGCGAGTTGGAAAATTTCAAAAGGGTTCAGGATTGCTTCAACAAGCAACAAGTATTGGAGCAGTATTACAAGTTGGCTGCTTTGGACTCATTTTGTGGACACGGAGGAAATCAGACTGATTTGAATACAATCTTCAAAGGTAAGAGTTTAAATGTGCTTGATACTGGAATCGGAAATACGAAATGGACTTTATACCAAAATCTTTGTCAATTTTTTAGCCTTCTGGGATAACGGTGGCAAGCAGTGTATGAACCCAATCGGTTTCGATAGATTGGCTCAAGACTCTCTCCTGTGCTTTGAACTCATTAAGACACATCCCGACTGGTAAGTATAATTGCACTAATTATAAAAATAGTATGCATCCATAAAAGGAATGTCTTTTTAAGGAAACCAATGCAGCCTGAGTAGGATTTCCAATAATACGTCCATAATTAAATGAGATATAGCGCTGTCGTGATTGTGACAGGAAGCATGAAAATAATCTTCGTGGAGGTCATCATTCATTAAAATCATATAGCTCATGACGTGTCGTGTGAGATTCATTATATCATAATCGTCTTCCGTGGCAAGTGAACATAGTTTTAGTTTGTGGCCTTGCTCGCAGGAATTAACTTTTAGTTTCGTTTTGGACCAGTCAAAAAAGCGTCTCATTGCGTGTCATATTCAATTATGATACATTTCAATTATACTTGAGGTTTCGGGCCTTTTTTCCTCGCCAAGTTGTTTTGCCTTTTCATTATTTTTGGCAAAAACAGCCTGCCTTGTCTAATAAGTGTCGAGTTTATTTTTAATCCGCTAAATCATAATATATCCTTAAACGTAATAATATTTCTTTTTACATTACAGGGACTTGAAGGAAATGAATTCCTGTATCGCAGACCAATTCAAAAAGTGTGGAGGAGCAGGAGCCAAGGATGCCGTCATGCCATTGCTTGAAGGGATTCAGAGAGCGTATCGCGACATTCGACGTTAACTCGTATAATTCTAGATTTAAACTCTAACGAAAGTTATTAAAGTTATATATACAGATTTTTATCTGAAGTTATACAAATATAGTATGTACAGTAAATATACTCATTTACCTTAAATGTTTATGTAAAACAATTATCAGATTACATATTGCGGCTATGTAAAAGAAATCTCAAGTATTATGAATGTTGAATGCGAAGTGCATTTTTGGATGTACTTCATTTACGTACACACACGGTTCAGGGGTAGTAAGCATAATGTTGTAGAAAATGTATAATTTTGAAGCGCATGTTGTATGCTCTGAGTAGTGCTCAGACAGAGTGTCCGCCGTTTTGTGAAATTATACAAAAGGGTTTAAATTATAAACTCACTTTGAAATACTGATTATTTGAAAGCTTTTTTCGTTTTATTAAAACCAGAACTTGGGTCGATGTCGATTAGAATTTATTAAGTTTAACCTAGGCGTAGGTCTAGGCCTAGGCGTAGGGTTGAGACTTTGGCCATCGTCGATCGTCCCTTGATCTACCTGTAAGACGCCATGGTTTCTTTCTCTACTATAACTCCGTTTCCAGAAAATATCCAAACCCGTATTTTTCTCTAACGAAAAGATGCGTAACTCTTTAGCTCGTTTGACATAAAAGCAATGGAATAAACTTCCGATCATAAATACCTATATGTTTACTGTTTGTTTAGTCATCATCTGTATCATATATGTGCCTCTAATTACTATTAGCAAATTTGCACCCTATCCTGTGATCAACTCTTTCATACCTCGAGAAACTTTTACACACCTGCACACACACACCTCACAAATTTAGTTAGCTTTAATTAGTACAAACAAACACCATGGCTCTTACCATTGCAACTCAACGGATAAAGCGTGAAATGAAAGAAATCCACAAGGACCTTGAGGTAGCCCGGTGTGGAATCAAGGTTCTAATGAATGAGGCCAACTTGCTCGAGCTCACAGGGGAAATCGCCGGGCCGGAAAATACGCCTTACGCCGGTGGAACTTACAAGCTGGAAATTTGCATCCCTGACTCTTACCCATTCTTTCCACCAAAGATCAAGTTCCTGACGAAAATCTGGCACCCCAACATATCCTCCGTGACTGGGGCAGTTTGTATTGACATCTTAAAGGAACAGTGGGTATAACCTCAGTTGTCCGTCTCAACTTTCAAGCATCCCTTGTTGTTGTGTGCGGAGGAAAACCTAATTTCGTTTTCGTTTCTCTTTCATCTGTGTGCAGGCCGCAGCAATGACGATTCGAACGGTTTTGTTGTCACTCCAAAGTTTGCTGTCCACGCCGGAGCCGGACGACCCTCAGGATGCAGTGGTTGCCTCCCAGTTTAAGAATCATCACGCCTTGTACATCAAAACTGCGCAACACTGGACAGCTGTTTATGCTGGAGGGCCCAATGGCGAAAGTGAATATGAAGACATGGTCAAAGAATTAGCGGTGCTTGGGATTTCCGAAGCGGCTGCGATGGCCACCCTGTCCAGAACTAATTGGAATATTCAGGAAGCCACGGCCTTGTCTTTTACTTAAATTAGCGCTGAAGTCTTCGATTTTCGACGACAGACTGGAATAAGCATATATATTCCACAAGAACTTTGTAATATTTTCACAATCATCACACGAGCTCCATTATTGTAAAGTTTAAGGTATGCGTACGTAAAATCATAGTATATCGTATAAGGTGATTCTTCGTAAAATCGTAAATTATCGAAAAAATTTAATTCAGCTCAGCACCTAAATTGTAAAGATTGGTTGATAACATAAATAAATAGAGAATTCAGAAGAGATATTAAACTTTCTTTTGATGTGTACAGCATTGCATAGGGTTAATATCTCTGTCAATAATTTCAATATTAGAGCATAGTGAATATCCTGCCTGCCTGATGCGTAAAGTACTCAATTCCATATAGCATAGTATTATGATTATGATAAATGAAAAAATATACGCATTGGCACAAAGTTGTTTGTTGGTCCGGTCAGGTTGTGTGATGTATCTGTTGATTTCTGATTGACGCTAGGAATAAGGATATTATTGACGTGCGATCTACGAGAAACCAAAGTGCGTATTAGTGCAATGCAGAGTGCAATACTGATCGTAACTTATAATTAGTTGGTTGATATGGTCAATGACCGAAAGCTGCAGGAAAGGAATATCGCCATGAATGAGATTTTATTATTAAGTGAGTGCATGCGTTAGGGAAGCATGTTGCATATTGTCCAATCCTCATGGCATAAGTATACCTAGCTGGCGTAGTATGCAAGCTGTCGTGATTTGTATTTTTGTGTGCGCAAGATTCTATAAAATTCATGTAAAATACGAAACTTTACACTACCAAAATGCCAAAGAAATTCATGCATGGTGGACCTTCAGGGTATACTCATCTATTGGCTACTATACTGCACTCTGCACATGTAGATTTATCGTACTGGTACTTCTCTTCCATTCACACTGTTTTTTGGCAAAAGGTAGTGCGTTTATAAAGATTTCTTGTATTTACTATAATTTCATTCTTTAACATAAATTGAAAACTTAAGCTGAACAGGAAATGGGAGCAACAACGTGCGACTCGCGTATTGAGTTGCAGAAAGTGGACAAAAAACCTTTCCTTCCTTTCATTCCAACCGTCTATAATAGTCACGCCACGCCAGCGCCACTAGTTTACCTTTGTTAATTAGGCTGTCCATTGTCCACTGTTAAAGACTAACAATGCTATTTTAGAGGAAGGAAAAAGGACAAGCAAATTAGTGATACGTTTTGTTCAACAAAGCGTCCGCGTCCCTCTACACATAATAATGCATCAGACCTACATTACATATTATCTTTTAACCAAAATCCATGTTTGAATGCACCAACTGCAAGAAAAATATGATCCTTACAAAATAAAACAGAATGATACAGGTACACTGCACGATCCCTTACAATACGTAATTCATCAAACACTTCACATTTGAAAGTTCATTCATTCATTGCAAAAAAGAGTTTTTGCGAGGCACAAGATGCAGTGAAGTACAGTGAAGATTAACGGGTTTTCACATTTCCTCAAGACCAGGCATAAGTCCAAGAAGCTTCGTAAACCCTTTCTAGAATTTACCTTGAGGCGATTTTAAATCATACTGAGCATGGTATTGGTTGGTATATATACATACACTAAAATCTTACTGTGTATGTGTATTTCTCATCTCGCCACTTTTGACAGTGTGCACATGAGCGTTTTCCCCAAATAGTAATCCTCTCACCTGACCACACAAAACCATTCTTGTGCATTCCTCAGTTTAGCCAGTCACTCTTGAAATGTAGGACTTATCGACGCTGTTGTAACATTATCCTTGTGTTTATATAAAAAGTGATATGTATGTGGTCGTGCAAGAGTGTAACAAGTGAGTGGCAGTTTCTTCTACTCTTTTAAAAATAAAGTGTAAGACGAGGGATTTGGCTAAAGTTGAGTTAATGTAAAATTTCACAAATGAAATATACAATAATCCATTGCGCGTCTTAATATCTTAATAATTTGCAATATTTGCACAAGTACAACTGATTTTTTTTTGTTTTCAACGGGAATCCTGTTTTGAAACTCGACGTCGTCGCATAATCTACGTGTAAAGCAAACGTTTTCCCATCAATTTTGGATCAAGTGATATAGTATATATACAGGTTTACCAGCAATTTACAATGATGAGTTATATTTCGACAAATAAATGTTGAAAAAATTCAACTTTATCAATGCAGCTATAAATGCACATAAGCAACTTTAAAATAAACAAAAGTGGCCACGACTGCAAGCACTCTAGTCTGTCTGTACAGTCCGTCCAGACCCACTATATGTACTAAACCTTACCAAGTAAGTACTACTGGCAACTGGAGTAAATGGTACGGGGTAATATCAGCTGAAGGCTGGAATAGGAAGAGTCTGGAACTTGGAAACTGGAAGCCAAACAATAACAGCCATATATGGTGTGTATTGTGGATAGACAGAATTCAATGGTAGTTCATTCAGTCATTATGGAAGGACATCGTACAGTGCGAGTATGATAAATTGTGATTTCAAGTTAATTATTATAAGTTGCGAGTTGCGGTATCGTCTTTGATTAACTCCATCCCCGAAGCCGGTAGCATGACTAGAACAGAACTTGGAAGTGGGACCCGGTATAGGATTTTGGCCTTGGCTGAAACGGCTGTTTTACAATCTTCTGATTGTATTTATTGGAGGAAAGTGGAGTCTTGTTGAGACGCTGACAAGGCACCGAAAGCTGGATTTCGACGGTGAGACCTTTGTCACGTTGCATTTAAAATCGTCATGTATTCAACTGGTAATGACGATGACGACTTATTTTACACTAGCTAGATTGAGCGGATCGGACTGATTTGAAGTTCTTGGTACTTGGTCATGTTAACATACTACACCCTGCAAATTGTTCACCTCCCGTGCGTTTTTAGAATAGTTTGTTGGTGCTACCTTGAACCTTGCACCGGCCGTGGAAGATCATTTTGTAAACTGCTTACATAACGAGTGCATGCATACCCTGTACCATGCACACATAAATTCAGTTATGGAGATGCTTAGTTGCAAAAGCGGAAATTTTGTAAGATAGATTTTTTGATGAGATAACATGGGTGGGTGCCACCATTACTACCTCGTCGTCTTAGCTGAATTGTGGTTATTTGTTGTGCAGGAAAGGACAAGTGAAGTAGTAAATTCATATGCTCATTCTCATCTTAATCTGGCATACTGGTATTGTTACTGCAAACTTAAACTTTACTGAAAGTTCAGTGACAACAACATATACCTGGTCCTATCCCAACTCATACCCATTCAGTCAATAAATCCTTAGTGCAACTCGTCACAGATCATAATTTTTCTCAAACAGCGCTGTTGTTGCAATGTCATATCTAATTTTTACATTTTGCGTACACGTGTTTATGCTGACCATTCCTTGTAATTGATTAAAAAACGAGCTGCCGGCCGACGTGCAAAGACGTGCAACATTTACCATAAATACGAACTCTATCTATGAATTGCACTGCACATAGGTAAATCATTATCATTGCTAAATTACATTACGAGACGAACCACAACAAGTTTGTGGAACGAGACGTCAACAAACGTTGCCTCACACTAAAGATAAATGCTTCGTTTTGATGACATGTCCACAAGTTATCATTGAAGTTAATACATCGAACCATTTTTCCATGTGACATATCTCATTAAATCAAGTCTTCTCCGGTGTCATCTCGTTTGTTGTAGTGCGGTTTCTTTGTTACTTTACTTTTGTAATAAAAAAATAAGCCACGCGACTATGCAATACATATGCTTTTAAAAGTATATATAAAGAAGCATGTTCATCGTGGCAGGAAATATGGAAAGCATCATTAGCTTTTGGGGTGAAGGACTAATAGGAGCAGGTATCTTTAAACAACACAAAAGGTGATTTTAGTGATTACTACACGCAAACGTAGTTGTTTCTAACTTATGATGACATCTAACTAAGTTGCAACAATACAATGTTTCTGCATTATTATTGGCGTGTTATGCTGCATTAGCTGCATTGGCTCAAAAGACCAAAAGACATTTTGAACATTTTGTTGCGTCAAGATACTTGACGCGTCGCCGTTGCGGAAGTAGTTGTGGTGTGTGTCGTCCTGGCGTGTTTTGGTTTATTGACCGATTGGACCTTTTCTATCATATCATACCATTTATTCTCACTTTTTTCCACAAAATGTTCCTGAAAATTATGATTAATATTATATTTTTCAATTTTTTCCCCCAATTAGATCTACCAAAACGGAGCAAAGGCGAAACTGTGGTAATTACGGGTGGCGCACGCGGAATAGGAGCAGAAGTTGTAAGACAATGTCTTCAGTTAGACATGCACGTAATCATAGGTAAGCGTAAGGAAAAGCTCTACTGAAACCTTTTGTGGTTATCGTATTCTTACGTGACGCTGGGGTTATGTATGAGGTGACGTCAGGCATAAGGTCAAATCAGGTGTAGTAATTTAAGCATTTGAAATACTATTGTTCTGTTAGGTTGCCGAACTCCTTCAGCTGCGGAGGTACTCTTGCAAAAATTTCGTGATGAAGGCGTAGCAACTGGAACCGCTGAAGTGCTACCCTTAGACCTTAATTCGCTTGCGTCTGTTCGCCAATTTGGACAGACCATTTTACTAAAGAACATTCCACTTCATTATCTCATCAATAATGGTAAATAGTTTTATCGCGAAAATTGCCGTTCAAGAGTTTCAAGACGAGCCTATCACGAGTTTATTTTTGTTTCATCCATGATTGTTGTAGCTGGAGTCATGTTCCTCCCGTTTCACATGACTGGTGACGGATTCGAGTCGCAATTTCAGACTAACTACTTGTCGCACTTTCTTCTAACCAATCTACTGATGCCAGCATTGAACCAAGGAGGAAAACCAGAAAGGCCTAGTCGGGTTGTCAATGTTTCTTCCGCCGCGCAATATGGTGGTCAAATAGATTTCAACAATATTGACATGAAGTACATTGCTAACTCATTCACAGCACTGACACGAGCCATACGTGTGTGCAAGCAAACGTTCCATATTGCAAAAAATGTATAGTATGGCTAAATCATTTTTGTCTTTCCAGATATGACTATTCGCCACATATGTCCTACATGTCCAGCAAACTGCTTCAAGTCATTTCCACAGTTGATTTGAATAAAAGGGCACATGATAAACAAATGAATGTAAAGGTGTACGCTCTACATCCTGGTGTTGTCAAAACAGAACTGTATAAACATGTCTGGTGGGTGAATTGTTTGGGACGACTACTCAACTGCGTTTATAAGGTAAACTTTAAACCATATACCATCTCATCTCCATAATACTCCACGACCTCCAATGCAATGCATGCAGTCGAAATCGAAATGTTTGTTCATTTCATTGATTTACAATTATTCACAAATATTTTCAGACTCCACAGCAAGGAGCTGATGGTATCATGTACGTTACATTGTCACAGGATGTCAACCCAGAAGGAGGTGCTTTTTATGCTAACTGCAGTCAGCAGCCCGTAAATCCACTGGCGTTAAATTTAGATGTACAAGAAAAGTTATACGAATTATCCAGCCATTTATGCATGTTGGACAACGATGATAACATGAACTGTAATAATAAAAGTAATGTACATTCACAAGGGATCACTGTTGATGTTAAATAAATTAATGTCGATGTTAATGCAATTACAAATATGTACACAAATCGTATTGTACTTTATCTCGAATTAAGATATTTTTAAAGATGTCTTATTTACTTTAACTGTAGCTAATGACGGTGTTGGTTAAGATAATATTACGTATCAAATATGGCCATGCATGTTTGTTTGGTGAGTGAAAACACACCATGTCGTATGCCTTGTGATTCACAAGTTGTGAAACAATAAGTTGTACTCGGATAATATAGTGTAAAAAGGAAAAGTAATAAAAGTTATTTTTATTGATTTGATACACAATGAAGTTATCATGAAACATCGTTCTTTCAAACATTGAGCCACGTGAATTTCTTGTGGTACCCTGACCCTAGTATAAACTGAACTGGAGCAACTATATTTAATATCATTCTAATTTTATCATTTACAACTACATGATAATGCGTATGAACACAAAACACAACTTTTTTTTTAAGTTATAGCAGACCCTGAAAGGAACCTTAAAAACATCTCTGTAGAACGCTGCCCATAAACTATAAACCCTGTCGAATACCCAATTAAACCGTTTAAACCCTGGGAAATGCTTGTTTAAACCGTTCTCACCTATCGTTCGCTCCTTCCTTTCGAGCAACTAATATTATAAGTATACGAGAAGGTTAAAACTAGTTCACACATCAACGAAATACTACAATTAATATTAAAAATTTTTGCAAATAATTAACTACAATGATTGCGTGCTACTAATTAAATATTTTGGGACGTTGACTGTACTAACAGTACGCGCTTACCTAAGTAACTAACCGTTAATCATCTCACATACCCCCAACCTACTTAACATAAACTTACACCCTGACTTTACACCTTACCCCCATTCCGCTACATTCTTCTTGACTTATACCACAATTCTCAGGACCTGATGCGTCTCACGGCACCCCAATCCACATATTCCACATCGAAAGCCAGCATACACAACTTCGAGAAAATGTGAGTAGTTACACTATTGTTTACACTAGTTATAGTTATAATCTAATTAATATCCCTCCTAATACAACATTTCATAGACAGCTCCTCGTATCTCTTATTCATACAATGCGACTGGGAAGAGTCAATTTACCACTTTACCCCCGACAATTAATCATGTCGATCATATGCCAGGCCGAATATAGATTTGTATGGCTTTTACACTTACAACCTGCATATCGTTTCACGCCTTACATTGGCGTGATAATTATGACTTAAACTTATTACATCAAAGGAATTTTTCGACGTTTGTGGACCAAAATCTTTGTACGACACTACTTATGAAATTACACAGGGAACCCGTCAACACTAAGTGAAATTCTTGTAACGGGTGTTAAAGGAAAGTGTATGTAAGTGGTACTTAGTGTACCGTTTAACAGGGGTTCACAGGAGAAGTGATCCGTAGATTGTAGCATACAGGTAGTAGGAGCAGTCCAACGCTTCACTATCCTAGGTAGCAGAGCAGGTAGAGACACAGGTACATGACAATGACATGTACATAATATGAATATGCTAATGTGATATGACTACCACTACTACACTATTACTATTATGATTGATGTATGAATGAATGATGGAGAAGAAGACAGTCTGAGCTGTCAGTTGTGTGGATAGACCGGCTTCTGACAACAGCTATTTTTCTAGAGTTCCTATTCATACACTTTTGCTATGTTGTATATCCGTATAGTGCCTAAATAAATATTATTATTGATTACCAGTAATTAGCCACCTATTCTCACCTACTATAATTTGCACTCGCAATCTATACGCATCACTAATATCGCAAGGATTCTGCCAGTCTTCTGATCGGAGCAACAAGGGGCTCCAGAGTTGGATCGGGAAAAGGTAAAATATATGGGAAGTGTCATCTCATCTCCCATCATCATCACCGTTGCAACCACCTAAACCACCTATTCCTTCCCC